>MU261845.1:0-86967 GCA_020310875.1 Ceratopteris richardii | reverse complement strand
CCCAGTACCTCCTCTACATCGCTCCTTTTAGGTAGCTTGCATGTCATCTACACATGGCACTAGATATTGGTTCATAACAATCATTTGATTCAAATCATGCTTGTGTATCCAGATCCTAAGGTCTCATTCGTGTTTTCCACCAAAAAAACAAGAGCTCAAGAATGAGATGAACTTGGCCTTCTACATCCATTGTGAAGTAGATAATTCACTCATCTTGCTACATATTTTTCTACAATAGTCAATTCCTATGGGGTTGCTCACATAGAGAGGCGATAATATGAACAACATCAAATTGATCATCTGAATCTCCTTAAGAAGATGTTTTTTTATTCTAGAAAAGCGGAAATAAGTCAATAACATATAACAATCCATGAATGTAACAGTCAATAATTATAAGATGTACGAACATGACAATAATAAGTGATAGTGTAGTGTCATGTTCCTACATCGTATAAAAATAAGATATGACAATCATGACTTTAAAAAGTGATAAAATTTCTTATATGTGAACAAGTAGGTGAAATATTTTAATATCATGATTAGAAAATTCTGCATTCTCTTTATATTAAAAATTTGTTGCATGCATGGTATAGTGAATGCATGGAATATGTCAATGATAAATAAGATCTCTAGTATTACATCAGATGATTTTTTAAAAGAAATTAAAACATTTATTGCTCAAAATAGTTTCATGTATATCCCTTTATCCATATCTGAAACCAAACAAAGATCTTAAACCTACAAACACTTCAATTTGCTAAAGTAAAAGTATATTGTTCACAAAAAAAAGTTCCGGAGAATTGATCCATAGTTTGAAACTAATTTTATGTATACTAGGCACATGCCATGAGCTTGAGCACCACCAAATCTTGGTCCTAGAGTGAGAAACCACATAATCAAGTGTTTTTTAACATTAAACTCATAATCTATTACGATCCCAAAATGAAGTACCTCTCAAGAGAAAGGACTTCAGCATCTTGTGTTACGTTGCTCATCTACGCACAATGATGGGCCATGTGTGTAGTACTTCTCTTTCCCTCTCTCACTTTGCCTTCCACTTGGGTCAGGCAAGCACCTTCTTTCACATATAGATGGGAGTAAGCTCATGAGGAGTTCGAAGAGCCACGTGCAGTCGAGCTTTACGCAGTGGGTGCCGAGGCCATGGCCCGCCTTTCGCACGCCATGGCACCACATCCCCACCTCCTCCCCAACTCAACCCCCAACTCCAACCCCCTCCAACCCCACTCAACCCCACCCTTGCGCCTCCTCATCCCCACCCTCCTCCCCCACTCAACGCCCAATCCCAACACCCTCCTAACCCCACTCAACCCCACCCTTGCGCCTCCTCATCCCCACCTCCACCACTCAATCCCCAACCCCCTCCAACCCCACTCAACCGCACCCTTGGCGCCTCTCATCCCCACCTCCTCCGCCACTCAATCCCCAACCCCAACCCCCTCCAACCCCACTCAACCCCACCCTTGCGCCTCTTCATCCCCACCTCCTCCCCCACTCAACCCCAACCCCAACCCCCTCCAACCCCCACTCAACCCCAACCCCCTCCAACCCCACTCAACCCCACCCTTGCGCCTCCTCATCCCCACCTCCTCCCCCACTCAATCCCCAACCCCCTCCAACCCCACTCAACCCCACCCTTGCGCCTCCTCATCCCCACCTCCTCCCCACCTCAACCCCCAACCCCAACCCCCTCCAACCCCAATCAACCCCACCCTTGCGCCTCTTCATCCCCACCTCCTCCCCCACTCAACCCCCAACCCCAACCCCCTCCAACCCCACTCAACCCCACCCTTGCGCCTCCTCATCCCCACCTCCTCCCCCACTCAATCCCCAACCCCAACCCCCTCCAACCCCACTCAACCCCACCCTTGGGCCTCCTCATCCCCACCTCCTCCCCCACTCAACCCCCAACCCCAACCCCCTCCAACCCCACTCAACCCCACCCTTGCGCCTCCTCATCCCCACCTCCTCCCCCAATCAACCCCCAACCCCAACCCCCTCCAACCCCACTCAACCCCACCCTTGCGCCTCCTCATCCCCACCTCCTTCCCCACTCAATCCCCAACCCCAACCCCCTCCAACCCCACTCAACCCCACCCTTGCGCCTCCTCATCCCCACCTCCTCCCCCACTCAATCCCCAACCCCAACCCCCCTCCAACCCCACTCAACCCCACCCTTGCGCCTCCTCATCCCCACCTCCTCCCCCACTCAACCCCCAACCCCAACCCCCTCCAACCCCACTCAACCCCACCCTTGCGCCTCCTCATCCCCACCTCCTCTCCCACTCAACCCCAACCCCAACCCCCTCCAACCCCACTCAACCCCACCCTTGCGCCTCCTCATCCCACCTCCTCCCCCACTCAACCCCCAACCCCAACCCCCTCCAAACCCCACTCAACCCCCACCCTTGCGCCTCCTCATCCCCACCTCCTCCCCCACTCAAATCCCCAACCCCAACCCCCTCCAACCCCACTCAACCCCACCCTTGCGCCTCCTCATCCCCACCTCCTCCCCCACTCAACCCCCAACCCCAACCCCTCCAACCCCACTCAACCCCACCCTTGCGCCTCCTCATCCCCACCTCCTCCCCCACTCAACCCCCAACCCCAACCCCCTCCAACCCCGCTCAACCCCACGCGGGCGCCCTCCTCATCCTCACCTCCTCCCCAACTCAACCCCCAACCCCAACCCCCTCCAACCCTACTCAACCACACCCCCCACTCACCCCCACTACAAATCAAGGTAATTGGAGAAGCGGTCTTCATGTTCGGCTATTGCTCATAGAGTGAATAAACATGCTGCTGCAAAACCTCATAAAGGGAACGTTGGAGCTGAAGAAAGTGGTACTGAGATGAAATTGACTGACAATGCTATGGATAGGGCTGGATAGGAAGGACTCGTTCTAGAATGATCTGAAGAGCAGCCGGGAGGGTGAAAAATCGCACTCTGAACAGTCCTTAAAACGGGGAGACGGTATGGGATAAAAGTGTGCAGGGTAAAGAGTAGAAGCGGAGAAAAGATTTTGCCATGTGCCAACAATCATCCAGGAAGACTACCCATTTGTTTTGGGACTCAATTCAAATTGAGGGAATAATTGACCTACCCCTCCAATTTTGGGCATTCCACCGGCGCGTGATCACTGGACGTGAAGATTCGGCAAGGCTCTCCTGGCCTATTGGGGCCTATAATAACAATGGATTTGTGCTCATTGGGGGTACATTTTTTGGAGTTACATTGACGCGTGTATACGTGCAGAAGTTCCTTCTTGCACTTGGTGGTTTCAAGCCTATTGTAGGAGCTACTCTGTAGTGTGGATACAGAGGGGAGGCTTCTCAGTGGAGGGCTATGAGCACTATAGTGTAAGAGAGTGCCTTCGATTTTCTTTCTAATCTGCGTGTCAGTATTGGAAGTAAGCTCTATTCTCTTGAACAATTCCTTCACCATTTGTATTGACCTGTGTTTATCTGCATGAAGTGCCACGAAGCTTTGAGCGTTAGTTTTTGAGCACTTCCTTGACAAATCTTGTAATCATCTGATTCGAATCAAGAAGTGTATGATCTTCCTTGGTCAATTTTTGTTCATATTTTCTAGAGTATGTATCACTCTGTGCAATCCTTGTTATCTACCTGCTCACAGAAATGTTAGAGGGTATACTTCCCTAAAGAGAACCCCCCCTTGAGTAGGCGACGTACTGGATATGTTAATCTTTAATCTCTACTTTTGTTAAATTTGGATACCCCAGTACCTTCTCTACAGTTTGGCACGCCCGGTGGGACCTTTGCATTTCTGTGAGAGGTATTTTGCCCTATTACAATTGCAAGTAGGTACATGACCCATACACGGGCAGATAAGGAGTCTCTTCGTGTTCGGAGGAGCCTTAACAAGTTAGCAATAACCACGGCTAGTGAGACTACCTCCCCTCTGCCTTCCCTAAATTTATCTATTGATTTGGGTACGACACCATTGTCAAAAGAGAGGTATAGGAGAACTCTAGACTTCTCCTCAGATACGTCCAAAGAAACACCAGTACAAATGGAGGACCTCTCTCATTTGCTCTCCAGATTAAACATCAAATTCCCTACCTTCAAGGGACAAGCTTATGAGGATGCTGATGATCATATGAGGAGATTCATCTCTTTATGCCGTGGAAGAGGTCTGCAAAATAGAGAGGATGCAATTGTGGCACTTTTTCCATCCACATTGGAGGGTCTTGTAGATAAATGGTATAGTCAATATGCAGATGGCCATTTACTACATGGGAGGCTCTGAAGGCGGCATTCTCACAGACATTCCGACCAAGTGATTCCTCAGAAAGAGCTCTAGACCAGCTAGAGAACCTGAAGCTAAGGCCAGGTGAATCCTTTCATGAACTTCACACTAGAACAAAAGCACTTGTTGCACGACTACCACATGCTCCAGGTGATTTCTTGGTTAAAAAGTGGATTGAGAAGGCTCTACCCAGGTCATCTCAACAGAAGCTTTGTGAGTCTCTTAGATTGGATGCTACCCTCAATGATTTTGTTGCAGCTGCATCACGCATTGAAGAAGCAAGGCAACATTTTGAAGGGGATACACAACCAAAGTATGCTGCAGATCTGGATCCTATTGAGCAACTAAGGAGGGAACTCGAGGCATTAAAAATGCAACAAAATCAACAAGAAGAGAAGGTCTTGCCACCACTACGACGCACGGATGATGAAGTAGCCCAACTTCGCCGTGAGTTAGAAGATTTGAAGACCACACAAGATATAAGGAGACAAATTTGGTGCACGATCTGTAACAACAATGGACATTCCAATGCTAATTGCCCTATCAAGGTAAGCTGTCAATTTTGTGGAAAGGATGGTCATGAAGCTAGAGATTGCTACTACCTCAAGGGTACACAACAAAGAAGTAACCCTCAAACTTTGGATTCATACTATGCTAGTACTTCAAATACATCTAATAGAGAGGAGAATCGGCCTGCAAAACCTAGGTATAATAGACCTTTGATGTGCTATCGTTGTGGTGAGTACGGCCACATGCAAAACAGGTGTTCTCTCCCAGAAGATGCACCTCCTTGTCAACATTGTCCAGAGGCCAAGGATCATTATACCAAAGATTGCCCAAGAGGTCGACCTGCTCCAATTCATATGATTGCAGTCTCTCCACATGAAGAAGGAAAAACCACTCAGACTTATGCTGTTTCATCCTCTGCAATGCCCATGATGACTAGAGCTAGGCAAGCAGCTGTAACCCAGAGAGATGAGCAACAAGGATTTCAGGATAAAGAGGAAGAAAAGGAATCTGGATGGAAGGACCAAGTAGAAATTGAAGGAGTTTATGAAAAGGTGGCTACTACTATAAGGGACCAATCAACAAGACTACAAGAAAACACTCCGGAGGTAAACATTGAACAGATCTTGAAAAGTATTCATCACAAGGTTAGTCTATATGAACTTATAAGGATGGATTCAAAAATAAGAAGTGACTTACTGAAGATTATACACTCTGCTCACTTAGTCCCATCACCTAGTATAGATGGATTCATGGTTGATTTTCCCCCTGCACCCTTAGCAGACTACCAAAGTTCAAGATTATCACTTTGTATAAAGGATGAAGCTCTTACAGGTGTGATCATAGATGGAGGCTCTGGTATCAATTTGATGCCAGATTTTACAATGAAGAAGCTAAATTTGGACCGCACCAAAATGGCACCATTTACAGTTACACTAGTAGATCAACATCGCGTTGCGCCTCTTGGCATTATTGAAAAAGTACGGATGATAGTACAAGGTTGCCACTTTGTGTTGGATTTTGTTGTTATTGCGCTTCCACAGGAGACTTCCTATCCTTTGCTCCTGGGGAGACCTTGGCTGAGACAAGCAAAAGCTTTGCAAGATTGGGGGAAAAATAAACTATGGATTTCAACAAGCACCAATAGCCAATTGCAACTACACTTGGAAGAAGAATTTGATTCAGGAAAAACCACTGGATATACTGTGGATACTCAGGTAATGCCCTCTCTACCCCAAGAAGATGATACACTGTTAAATTGGATGATGGGAAGTGCAGAGTGTTGCACAGTGGAGATCAATGAAATTGAGGAAGAAGTTGTAGATAAGGAAATTAGAGAAAAGGGCAATGAAGACCACAAGGTGTTGGAGAATGTGCAATTGAAGGAAAATACAAGCTTTGAGGAGGCAACCAATATAAAAGTATCAGAGAGGGAAGATTATGAACCTAAGAGCAGAGAAGATCTTCCTTTTACAGATATACCTCAAGGATGGATGAAAGAACATGTTGCAGAATATAAATTAAAATCCACTCCTGCATATAGTGGAGATGATTTCTCAAGCAAGACCAGTCCTGAAATATTGGTTCAAGAAGTAAAATTAGGGGATGAAGAGAACCCTCAAATGGTCCATTTGGCATCCTGGTTGTGGCATTATCCTCCCTTGCTACAGAAGGTAACTTCTTTGCTTTTCACTTATAAAAGTGTCTTCGCATGGTCCTACAAAGATCTAACAGGGATACCAGAAGAGCTTGGGTTACATCGGATACCCTTAATTGAGGGAGCCGCGCCTGTAAGAAGTAGGCCATATCGACTCAATCCGAAGTATGCAGAGGCGGTAAAAGCAGAGATTACAAAACTAGAAGAAGCGGGTATAATTGTTCCAGTAGAACATTCCAGGTGGCTTTCTTCTATGGTTATTGTGCCCAAGAAAAATAGTGGAAAAATAAGAGTATGTGTTGATTTTCGTGCTTTGAATAAAGTGACTATTCAAGATGGATTTCCTCAGCCTTTCACAGAGCAGGTGCTTAAGGAAGTAGCTGGTCACACTTTGTATAGTTTCTTGGATGGTTTTAGTGGCTACAACCAGATAGTAATTCACCCTGATGATAGGGACAAAACAGCCTTTGTTACTCCCTAGGGCACTTATGTCTATACTCGAATGGCTTTTGGTTTGAAGAATGCACCAGCTTCATTTAATAGAACGATGTATCT
The DNA here is from genome assembly GCA_020310875.1 of Ceratopteris richardii. Classification (NCBI taxonomy): domain Eukaryota; kingdom Viridiplantae; phylum Streptophyta; class Polypodiopsida; order Polypodiales; family Pteridaceae; genus Ceratopteris; species Ceratopteris richardii. The sequence goes on along the minus strand of MU261845.1, from coordinate 79,960 downwards.
GATATTGGGCAAATGGTTAACAACATTTCTATGCATTTTCATGGATGACTTTTCAGTATTTTTAGGTACAGATAAAAGAGCAGCAGTTCAAGATTTCCATGACCATTTGGAAAATCTAAAAGAAATTTTTGAGCAATGTCTCAAAACGGGTTTGAAATTGAATCCGGATAAATGTCACTTTTTGGTCACTAAGGGTACTCTTCTTGGTCACATAGTATCTCCTGAATGTATAACTGCTGACCCTGCAAAGGTTATTGCTATTCTTTCCATGCCAATTCCACAAAGTCCAAAGGAAGTGTAAAGTTTCTTGGGCCATGCAGGGTATCACAGAAGATTCATTAGGATGTATTCAGAAATTGCTAAGCCCTTGTCAAGGCTTACTAGTAAAAAGATCCCTTTCTCATGGAGTGTTGAAGCTGACAAAGCATTTTATGAACTAAAGTTGAGGTTATGTACTGCTCGACTTTTAAGTGTTCCTATTTGGTCATTGGAATTTCATGTGCATACAGATGCTAGTCTTCATGCTCTTGGTGCAGTTTTAGCTCAACCATCATCTCACAAAGTGGATAGACCTATCTCTTATGCCAGCAGATTACTCAACCAAGCTGAAAGGAATTACAGTACAACGGAAAGAGAAGGTTTGGCTATCGTATTTGCTCTTCAAAAGTTTCAACATTATCTCCTTGGTGTACATTTCATTGTTATCTCTGATCATCAGCACTTGAAGTATCTGATAAACAAGCCTAGAGTAGCAGGAAGGATTTGGAGATGGTTACTCTTGTTTCAAGAATTTAATTTTGATATTCATATTAAGCCAGGTAAAGAGCATTACATGGCAGATCAAGTGTCCAGAACTGCAATGAGTGAAAAGGCAACAGGTATTAATGATGAACTGGTGGATAGCAATCTTTTTCTAGTAGCAATTCGGACAGGTTGGTATGATGAAATTCTTCATGTTCTCACTACTGGAAAGATCCCAGAACACTTGGCACCTGTAGAAAAAAGAAGATTGCTTTTGAAAACCAAAGCATATTCTATTATAAATGAGAATTTATATAAATACTGTCAGGATAATATATTGAGAAAGTGTGTCTATCGAGAGGAGGTAAATCTTCTGCTAAAGGCCGCACACAGTGAAGGACATCTAAGGGGAGAAGAATTATCTCATAGAATCATCCACAAAGGTTTATGGTGGCCTCATATTTTCAAGGATGCCATCAAATTTGCAAAAGAATGCCACATCTGCCAGAGGTGTGCTCCCGCGCCAACCAGATTGAATTTCCAACGATTAGTCATATCTACCGGATGGCTTCCATTTGAACGATGGGGTCTGGATTTCATAGGACCAATTAGTCCAACTGGTCAACCTGGAGGAGAAAAGTATATTTTGATGGCCACATGCTATGCCACTAAATGGATAGAGGCTAAAGCTATTGTGGACTGCACCGCTATAACAGTAGCTAAATTTATGTATAAACGGATTTTCTCAAGATTTGGTTGCCCACTGGAAATTACTAGTGATAGGGGCACACATTTTGTAAATCAATTGCTCCAGTTTATATTTGACAAGTACAAAATCTTCCATAAAAAGTCTTGTGCCTATTACCCAAGGGCAAATGGCCAAGCAGAGAGTTCCAATAAGATTTTGATTGGACTACTTCGCAAATTATCTTTTGATCATCAAAGCTCTTGGCCACTAGCACTAATTGGTGCAATTTCGGCTTTCAGAACCACGAAGAGGGGAACCACAGGCGAGACTCCATTTCGCTTAGTTTATGGGAAAGAGGCATTGGCACCATTTGAGTTTATCATCAGAAAAGAAATAGGAATCAGAACCATTGGAATTGAACCCCCCATTCAGAGACTGGTGGCATTAGAAGAGTACAGAGAAGGGGCAATGCAGAAACTTCTGGTGACACAAGAAGAGCGCAAGAGATTGCATGACAGGTATCTGAGATCCAATGAAGTTCAGGAAGGGTCTATGGATTTAGTGCATCAGGTTCCACCAATTCAAACTAAATTGGCACCCAAGTGGATAGGACCTTATAAGGTAATTAAGGTATTGCCACATGGCACAGTGCATCTCGAAGATCTGCAGGGTAAAAGGATTCCCCTGGTCAACATCTCCAGGGTGAAGAAGTATCTAAAATAGGTCAAAATGAAAGCACTCCACCCCTTGTACATACCGTATTTCTTTACAGTAATTACAGCATATCTAGATCTCTTTGAAATAAGCAGAATAAGGAAGAAATTGCACCAGGGACGGTGCAAAAGCTTGATGTGGGGGTCTGTAGTAGTACTTCTCTTTCCCTCTCTCACTTCTCCTTCCACTTGGGTCGGGCAAGCTCCTTCTTTCACATATAGATGGGAGTAAGCTCATGAGGAGTTCGAAGAGCCACGTGCAGTAGAGCTTTACACAGTGGGTGCCGAGGCCATGGCCCCCCTTTCGCACGCCATGGCACCACATCCCCACCTCCTCCCCAACTCAACCCCCAACTCCAACCCCCTCCAACCCCCTCCAACCCCACTCAACCCCACCCTTGCGCCTCCTCATCCCCACCTCCTCCCCCACTCAACCCCCAATCCCAACCCCCTCCTAACCCCACTCAACGCCACCCTTGCGCCTCCTCATCCCCACCTCCTCCCCCACTCAATCCCCAACCCCAACCCCCTCCAACCCCACTCAACCCCACCCTTGTGCCTCCTCATCCCCACCTCCTCCCCCACTCAACCACCAACCCCAACCCCCTCCAACCCCACTCAACCCCACCCTTGCGCCTCCTCATCCCCACCTCCTCCCCCACTCAACCCCCAACCCCAACCCCCTCCAACCCCACTCAACCCCACCCTTGCGCCTCCTCATCCCCACCTCCTCCCCCACTCAATCCCCAACCCCAACCCCCTCCAACCCACTCAACCCCACCCTTGCGCTTCTTCATCCCCACCTCCTCCCCCACTCAACCCCCAACCCCAACCCCACTCAACCCCACCCTTGCGCCTCCTCATCCCCACCTCCTCCCCCACTCAATCCCCAACCCCAACCCCCTCCAACCCCACTCAACCCCACCCTTGCGCCTCCTCATCCCCACCTCCTCCCCCACTCAACCCCCAACCCCAACCCCCTCCAACCCCACTCAACCCCACCCTTGCGCCTCCTCATCCCCACCTCCTCCCCCACTCAACCCCCAACCCCAACCCCCTCCAACCCCACTCAACCCCACCCTTGCGCCTCCTCATCCCCACCTCCTCCCCCACTCAATCCCCGACCCCAACCCCCTCCAACCCCACTCAACCCCACCCTTGCGCCTCCTCATCCCCACCTCCTCCCCCACTCAACCCGCAACCCCAACCTCCTCCAACCCCACTCAACCCCACCCTTGCGCCTCCTCATCCCCACCTCCTCCCCCACTCAACCCCCAACCCCAACCCCCTCCAACCCCACTCAACCCCACCCTTGCGCCTCCTCATCCCCACCTCCTCCCCCACTCAATCCCCAACCCCAACCCCCTCCAACCCCCCTCAACCCCACTCTTGCGCCTCCTCATCCCCACCTCCTCCCCCACTCAATCCCCAACCCCAACCCCCTCCAACACCACTCAACCCCACCCTTGCGCCTCCTCATCCCCACCTCCTCCCCCACTCAACCCCCAACCCCAACCCCCTCCAACCCCACTCAACCCCACCCTTGCGCCTCCTCATCCCCACCTCCTCCCCCACTCAATCCCCAACCCCAACCCCACTCAACCCCACCCTTGCGCCTCCTCATCCCCACCTCCTCCCCCACTCAACCCCCAACCCCAACCCCCTCCAACCCCACTCAACCCCACCCTTGCGCCTCCTCATCCCGACCTCCTCCCCCACTCAACCCCCAATCCCAACCCCCTCCAACCCCACTCAACCCCCACCCTTGCGCCTCCTCATCCCCACCTCCTCCCCCACTCAATCCCCAACCCCAACCCCCTCCAACCCCACTCAACCCCACCCTTGCGCGTCCTCATCCCCACCTCCTCCCCCACTCAACCGCCAACCCCAACCCCCTCCAACCCCACTCAACCCCACCCTTGCGCCTCCTCATCCCCACCTCCTCCCCCACTCAACCCCCAACCCCAACCCCCTTCAGCCCCGCTCAGCCCCACCCGGGCGCCCTCCTCATCCTCACCTCCTCCCCAACTCAACCCCCAACCCCAAACCCCTCCAACCCTACTCAACCCCACCCCCACTCACCCCCACTACAAATCAAGGTAATTGGAGAAGCGGTCTTCATGTTCGGCTATTGCTCAGAGAGTGAATAAACATGCTGCTGCAAAACCTCATAAAGGGAACGTTGGAGCTGAAGAAAGTGGTACTGAGATGAAATTGGGTTGACAATGCTATGGATAGGGCTGGATAGGAAGGAATCGTTCTAGAATGATCTGAAGAGCAACCGGGAGGTGAAAAATCACACTCTGAACAGTCCTTAAAACGGGGAAACGGTATGGGATAAAAGTGTGAAGGGTAAAAAGTAGAAGCGGAGAAAAGATTTTGCCATGTGCCAACAATCATCCAGGAAGACTACCCATTTTTTTGGGACTCAATTCAAATCGAGGGAATAATTGACCTACCCCTCCAATTTTGGGCATTCCACCGGCGCGTGATCAGTGGACGTGAAGATTCGGCAAGGCTCTCTTGGCCTATTGGGGCCTATAATAACAATGGATTTGTGCTCATTGGGGGTACATTTTTTGGAGTTACATTGACGCGTGTATAGGTGCAGAAGTTCTCTCTTGCACTTGGTGGTTTCAAGCCTATTGTAGGAGCTACTCTGTAGTGTGGATACAGAGGGGAGGCTTCTCAGTGGAGGGCTATGAGCACTATAGTGTAAGAGAGTGCCTTGGATTTTCTTTCTATTCTGCGTGTCACTATTGGAATTAAGCTCTATTCTCTTGAACAATTCCTTCACCATTTGTATTGACCTGTGTTTATCTGCATGAAGTGCCACGAAGCTTTGAGCGTTAGTTTTTGAGCACTTCCTTGACAAATCTTGTAATCATCTGATTCGAATCAAGAAGTGTATGATCTTCCTTGGTCAATTTTTGTTCATATTTTCTAGAGTATGTAACACTCTGTGCAATCCTTGTTATCTACCTGCTCACAGAAATGTTAGAGGGTATACTTCCCTAAAGAGAACCCCCCTTGAGTAGGCGACGTACTGGATGTGTTAATCTTTAATCTCTACTTTTGTTAAATTTGGATACCCCAGTACCTCCTCTACACCATGTAACTATCATATGTCAATCGTTGCGCTAAATTTCACATGTTTCCTCGTCCTGTTGATCTTCGGTTACTTCTTCTTGTTGTATCATTTAGATATGCCTTTCTAACTCCTAGAGTCTCCATAGAGGGAAATTGAAGTTCCTCATATCTTTTATGAATCACATGAGTCTCCATCATTATGTTCGAAACCTATCAATGCTTTATTACGAGCAATAAAATTTTCTTTACCTTTCATGGATGTAGTTGATGATTTTTTTGGACTAAAATTTCCACACAATCTTCCACTCTATGGATTTGAGTTGGCACTATGGCTTGGTGACACTCACAACTTGAGATCATACTCTTCAATTTTTGGCATTTCCTTTGTCATTAGCGTAATGGTTAAGTCATTTGGCATTGATATAGAACCTTGACATCTCATCAAATACCATATCTATGCTTATCTTCACTCTTTTTATGAGTGGGTTGTATCGTTTATATCCCTTTCGCTCAACGGAATACCCAATGAAGATACATTTCTCTACTTTTTGGGCATATTTTGTGCTTAACTCATCTAGAACATGTACATATGTGATAAGTTTTGGTTTTACCTATAAACTTCTCTTCGGGTGTAACTTGATGTACAATAGTAGTTCGAGTTATATTCTTGATGTATACAAAAATATGCACATCTTCTACCAAATAACAATGAGGCATACTTTTCTCAACCATCAAGACTCTTGCTATTTTTGTAATATGTTTATGTTTATGTTCAGTGAGATTTCTAAAGTGATTTAATACTTGACTTTTATCTTTCATGAAGTATACCCATACCTTCGTATATGGTCATCAATCAAAGTGATATAAAACCTGTATCCTCCCATAGATGTGATCTTTGTAGGATCCCAACCGTGTATGTACTATTTTTAGTACATTATCATTAACATGCTTGTCATGTGGAAATGATACCCTGGATTGATTACCAAATTGAAATGTTTCACATATGTTGCACATATTTGTTAGTCCATTGGCAAGCTTCTTTGATTATATCAAATTTAACCTTTGAAAATTTGTATGTCCCATTCCCTCATGCCAAATCCCCTGATCTGCAATAACACCTACACCTTTTGCAAACATGGCTACATTCATTTCAAGAATTTCCACATTCATTATGAACATCCTACAAACTTTGTTACCTTTGGTGACCAAGCTCACATGTTGTTGGTATTCATTTATATATAAACCATCATATTGAACCTAACTTAAAATCCCAAGTCAACCATTTGTTTAAAAACACGAGATTCTTTGTTATATTGGGGAAATGTAGTACATCAAAAAGATGTTTTACCTTCCCCTCTTGTTGGCACTCAAGGTCAAGCACAAGGCATCGAAACACATCAAAGAAGTGGACACACAAGAAGAGGGAGCATGTATGGAGCTCCAAGAAGTATGTGTCGAATTCTCAAAAGAAAGTCGTATAAAAAAGTGATTTTGATCAGTATAAAATATTGTAAATATAATTTCACATTTTTGTAGCTAGAATTTCTTCAACCAAGGATTACTCGATCTTTTTAACTAGGTCGGACACTAAGTCTAGACATGGCCAAAGCTAGTGAAAAAATATAAAAAGAGCTAGAAAGCTCATTTTTGGCTTGATATTTTTTAGGTTATCTTCTTGATGATTGTAATCAAGTAATTGACAATCAAAGCTTCCATTGTTCCTATCTTTGTTATCTTTCCTTATATGCGTGTGTGCGTGTGCATGTATGTGCTTGTCACTTGCATTTGCTTGCGAAAATTGTTCATGATCTTCATATCCTCCTCACATCTTCATGGATTGACAATTAAAGGAGGTGGTTCTCATGCTTAGGCTACATCAAATAATGGATCCATTGTCGGGGAGCATTGCTAGAGGACAAGCATTGTGATGGTAAGATTGTAGTTTTGCGATGTTGGAAGGTAAAAAATAGTCATTTTTTGTTAACTTTCTGATTTTTTTTCTTCATCACCATCTTCTCCCATCTTGATCTTCACATACATTTTTTGTTTTTGACTGTATATTCCTCTTTTTCACCTCATTTATCATTTCTAGTTGTACAAGAGAGAGAGTGGGAGAGGAAGTGTTTGTTGTACAAGTTTATATGATTTTTGCACTCCTTTGCATGACACATAGGCCTCGAGGATTGATTTCAATTTTTTGCTAAAATTCTCAAAAAATTGCAATTTCGTGGAGAAAATCATGACTTTGAGGAAAATTTTAATTTTTTGAGCATTGAAATTTTCTTAGCATTCAAAGTTCCTCCGTTAGATCATAGTCAAAATCACAATTCTTTAGTAGTCTCAGCATTGCAATTGTCTCATAGCATCATCATTGTCTCACAACATTGCAATTGTCTAGCAACATCACGATTGTCTCACCTTCTTAAAATTGTGATTGTCTATTAGTCTTAGCATTGCTATTCTCTCACAAAACTATGATGTTCTCACAGCATCACGATTGTCTGACCTTCTCAAAATCGTGATTCTCAGCTAGTCTCAGCATCATGATTATCTCACAAGATTGTGGTTGTCTTAGAGCATCGTGATTGTCTAACATTCACAAAATTGTGATTCGCGGGTTCTCTTAGCATCATGATTGTCTATCTCTCAAATTTTGATTCTCTAGTTGTCTTAACATCAGGATTGTCTGACTATCACAAAATTGCGATTTTCTCATAACATCTTGTTTAATCATTTTGACCGCAAGGAGCCTAAATTGACATAATGTTTTCATCCAGAATCCATTTTCTGAGCTCTAGAGTGCATAAATAAGCCAATGGATCTCCAAAGGATTTTTTTGGAAAGATAAGGGGAAAATGGGTCGTAAAAAATTGTCTGAATCAAAATTGTCTATCAAATAAATTAAAGTTAAAGCTTGATCTAAACTGGCGACTTTTAGAGGTCCATTAAGAGCCATTCAAGGGTGTCAAAAGAAAGGTAAAGTATAGAACAAAGAAAGGATTGGGGAGCATGCTTATTCGACATCGAAACAGTTTTAACGTCAATTGACTAGAGGTTAGAGGAACCCTCAACCCCCTTAGTCAATTTCTAAAACATACTAAGTGCGATTAGTGTTACTCATAAATTAGGGTCACATTAAGAACAATAAAAATGTAAGAAAGCATAATTTCTTGTGCAGTAACTTATATTCCAATGTCAAATCACGATGTGTAAATATAGTAGAAAATGACAATATCTAAATCTAGGTAGGAATAGGAACTAGATACAAGAGATTGTGTGCCTAAGAAGTATGAAGAGTGTGTGTGTTAGAATATGGAGAATATGAACAATTTAGAAATATTTTATAGCAAACCTTAATTCTCATTAACCTAAATAAAAGAACGAGTGAATGAAGAATTGAGCACAAATGTAGACTTGTTACTCATAGAATGTTGGGTGACATGAACTCCTCTAGATGTCTCTAGTTGTAAAGCATACCTCCTCCAAGTGTGTGAGAGCACTTCTACTAGTTGATCACCTCTAAGACCTCCTTCAACTTGCATTGAGCATGAGTTGATGGATTTATTATAAGCCAAGGTAGTGCCTATATAGTTTTGATGAAGCTTCAAAAAGAAACCACGATTAAAGCCTTAGCAAAAAGCTCTAGGATTGCCACAAAAAGGTGAGGACTGTGTCGCAGAAAGTTGATCGCTATTCTTTTTAGCATTTTGAGAGACTCTTCATGAAATATGTCCACCAAAATTATATATCATTAGGTTTTGATTTTTTCACTCTACCATTTATGAGGATCAAACTTGGCCTACAAGGTCAAATACATGCCTTTATTTGTGTGCATTTCTAAGAAAAATGTGAGCTCTCCTTGATCACTAATCTTGAAATCTTCTTGCATATGCCTTTTTAATTATTTATATTCCATTCAAGTCTTGAAGAAACAAGGATTTTTATTGCTTGAATTGAAGCCTTCATCTTTTAGATAGGTTGCCAATCTGAAATTCCAAGCTCTACGAGCTTGTTTCAATCCATACGATGCCTTTTTGAGACCCCATACATAGGTAGGATAATTAGGGTTTTCAAATTCTAGGGGTTGTGAAATGTATAACTCTTCATTGATCCACCAATTGAGAAAAAGCATTCTTCATATGAAAATGAAGTAGCTTCCAATTCCTTGTAGCCACTAAAATAAACAATGTCATGATGGTAGTTATGTTGGAAACTAGTGAGAAATTCTCCCAATGGTCTATGCTGTGAGTTTGGGTACATCCTTTATCAACAAATCTAGCTCTGTACCTAAAAATTGATCCATCTCAATTCCTTTCGAGCTTATAGACACTTCTGCAACCTATTACCTTCTCATCTGTTTCAATTTAAACTAACTCCCATGTCTGCATTTCCTTTAAAGCTTCTATCTCTTTGTTCATGGCTTTCTCACTATTAAACATGTCCTTAACTTCTTCATATGTTGAAGGTTCCTCTAACATTAATTCTTTCACAGACTAAATGGAACGATTTGTTACAGATGTAAAGTCATATCCATACCTTTTAAGTTCCTTTCCCTCCCTTGTTAATCGTCTAGGACTATGTTTAGAGCATTCCGCACATTCTTGCAACTTGGACTTTCCTCTTGATTTCCAAAGCTTATAACCTATTGCCTTCTCATCTTGATCATAATCTGGTTCACTTCTAGAGTCCTACACTGGTGTATCATGCTTGATACCTAATGGTTAAAAATTTGAAATAGGGTCATAAGTTAAGTTGAACTTTTTTTGTCGTCACCATACCATGATCTATGTTCTTCAAATACAACATCTATACTGATGGTATATTTATCTTTGGATTGATTATAGAACCTTTAGCCCACTTGAATCCAATCATATCGGATGATTACAACCTTGGTTTCCCTTTCATCCCATTTTCCTCTAATTTGTGAAGGTACATGTACAAATGCTAAGAAACCAAAAACATTACAGTGACCTAGACTTGCTTTTCTACCATTCCTAGTTTCATAAGGGGTCATAACTTGAAGGGATTTGGATGCAGATATATTCACAATATACATAGGAGTTCAAACTACCCCTACCCATAGATAATGTGGTAGTTTCTTTCCTTCAAGCATAGTCCTTGCTGATTGAACTAGGTTTTTGTTCCTCCTCTCTAAAATACCATTCAGTTTAGGAGAGTACCTTGTAGTCAATTCAATTTTAATACCTTTATCTTTCATATAATCATCAAGATCTTTGGAGAATTATTTGCCCCTTCCATCATATCTGAGTTTCTTCAATGATCTACCTCTATGAGTTTCCACATGTGCTATGTACTTCTTGAAGCATTAAAACAATTGAATTTTATTCTGGACAAATATCCTATGATTACAACCTTGGTTTCCCTTTCATCCAATTTTCCTCTAATTTGTGAAGGTACATGTAGAAATGGTAAGAAACCAAAAACATTGCAATGGCGTAGACTTGGTTTACTACCATTCCTAGCTTCATAAGGGGTCATAACTTGAAGAGATTTGGATGCACATATACTCATAATATACATAGCAGTTTAAGCTACCTCTACCCATAAATAATGTGGTAGCTTCTTACCTTAAAGCATAGTCCTTGTTTATTGAACTAGGTTTTTGTTCCTCCTCTCTACAATACCATTCAATTTGGGAGAGAACCTTGTAGTCAATACCCTTTTGATACCTTTATCTTTCATATAATCATTAAAATCTTTGGAGAATTATTTGCCCCTTCCATCAGATCTCAGTTTCTTCAATGATCTACCTCCATGAGTTTTCACATGTGCTATGTACTTCTTGAAGCATTAATTAAACACTTGAATTTTATTCCTCATAAAGTACAAAATAATCCATCTATTGTGATCATCAAGAAAAGACTTATAATACCTTGAGCTTTCAAATGAAGGTTCTTGACTTGGGGCCCACATATCCGTGTGCACTAAGTCCAAGAGATTTTTGTGAATGTAGACTTTGTGGTTGATAGGTTGTCTTTGGGGCTTCCCAATTCTACAAACATCACATCTGCTGATCATGTCCTGATTTGATATGTTTGGCAACCCTAGAACACTTTGATGAAGACATATATCTTTCAAGGTTCTTTCATTCACATGAACAAGTCTCTTATTCCAGACTTCAAGATCACTTAGGGTTTGACACTCAAACTAAAAATAGAGCTATGTTCCTAGTTTTTCCTATCTAAAAATTAATTAGTCTACTTTGCTTCTCACCTTTGGATATCTTCTTCAATCCTTCAAATTGATCTTCCACATAAAATCCATGTTGGGGGAACCTAACTTGCAAACCTTTTTCTATTATTTGGCATATACGTATTAGGTTTTTGGTGACAGTGCGTACATAGAGAACCTTAATCAAAATATTTTTCCTACAATTGGGAACTTCGACATTGCCATTCTTCTCCACATTGTGCTTACCATACTCTATTTTTACTTCATGCAAATGTTTGGGATTAAGTTAGTGAGATAAAAGAGCAACATTTCATGCAACATGGTTTGAACAACCTAAATCAATGTACAAAAAATTTTCATCTTCTTTACCTCCTTTTTGACTCTAATCATTCGAAGCAATGAATGTTCATGTGATTGATCCTCTAAATAGTTGTTGAAGTCCTTCTATTATGTGTGTGCATACACATGCATATGCATGTGTGTATGCATGTGCATGTGTATGCATGTGCATGTGTATGCATATGCATGTGTGTATGCATATGCATGTGTGTATGCATATGCACGTGTGTATGCATATGCATGTGTGTATGCATATACATGTGTGTATGCATATGCATGTGTGTAAGCATATGCATGTGTGTGTATATGTGAGTGTGTTTATTCATATGTGAGTGTGTATGTATATGTATATGTTTCTCTCTCTCTCTCTCATGTGTATGCGTATGCATGTGTGTATGCATACACACATGCATATGCATCTGTGTATGTATACACACATGCATATGCATGTGTGTATGCATATGCATGTTTGTATGCATATGCATGTGTGTATGCACATGCATGTGTGTATGCATATGCATGTGTGTATGCATATGCATGTGTGTATGCATATGCATGTGTGTATGCATATGCATGTGTGTATGCATTTGCATGTGTGTATGCATATGCATGTGTGTATGCATATGCATGTGTGTATGCATATGCATGTGTGTATGTATATGCATGTGTGTGTATATGTGAGTGTGTGTGTGTATATGTGAGTGTGTATTTATATGTGAGTGTGTTTATACATATGTGAGTGTGTATGTATATGTTTATGTCTCTCTCTCTTTCTCATGTGTATGCATATGCATATGTGTATGCATACACACATGCATATGCATGTGTGTATGCATATGCATGTTTGTATGCATATGCATGTGTGTATGCATATGCATGTGTGTATGCATACGCATGTGTGTATGCATACGCATGTGTGTATGCATATGCATGTGTGTATGCATATGCATGTGTGTATGCATATGCATGTCTATGCATATGCATGTCTATGCATATGCATGTGTATGCATATGCATGTGTATGCATATGCATGTGTGTATGCATATGGATGTGTGTATGCATACACATGCATATGCATGTGTGTATGCATACACATGCATATGCATGTGTGTATGCATATGCATGTGTGTATGCATATGCATGTGTGTATGCATATGGATGTGTGTATGTATATGCATGTTTGTATGCATATGCATGTGTGTATGCATATGCATATGTGTATATAGATGCATGTTTGTATGCATATGCATTTGTATGCATATGCATATATGAATATGCATTTGTACATATGTGAGTGTGTGTGTATATGTGAGTGTGTATGTACAAGTAAGTGTGTTTATACATATGTGAGTGTGTATGTATATGTATCTCTCTCTCTCTCTCTATCTCTTTCTCTCTCTCTCTCTCTCTTTCTCTCTCTCTCTCTATGTCAATTGAAAACAAAACAATCACTTACATCGATGTAATTGTTTGAATCGTTGTAGTCAGAATCCACTTGAAGTTGTCCTTCGTCGATTTTCCAAAGACTTGGTCCCAAAATCTGTTGCAGAACTAAAAAGATAAGATATTAGAAAAGGAAAAATATAAACAAAGAAAAGAGAGTGCCACAGTATGTGCCATATACTTACCAAAACTTCAGATATAGAAAAAACAGAGGTGTGCTTAGAGAAAGACAAAGAGAGAGGGAGGGAGAAGAGAGAGAGAGAGAGAGGGGGAGAGAGAGAGAAAGAGATAAAGATTGACAAGCACAGATAGGTTGTTCGTTCATGCAAAGTCAACAGTAGAAGATCTAGTTTCAAAACACCCGAAATGTCGAATTTTTGCTCTCGGGCCTGGTAAAAACACGACATCGATATGAGTGTCGGTATGAGCGTCCATATGAGCCTCAATAGTTTCTACTAAATTACCGATGCTTATACCAATGTCGTTGTACTGATGCATCGATTGCCTAGTCGGTTTTCCTAAATGTTTCGATGGTCATACGGATGCGCACCCGTGACCGTCGGTATGCCGATCATCGGTATGGCCTTGATGTGTTGTAGTGTATCCTCAACAACGAGCATACAAAATACATCATTATTTTGACCCATGTCCACTAAAAAGATATCATGATGTTAAAAATGTGTGTATCTCGAAAAGTAGAACACAAGCACGATGTCAAGCTGTGCTAACCTATAGCACACTTCAAGGTCTTGTAGTGGGGAGCTAAAACTTGTATATATGTTTGGCACAAAAAGATGAAATTTCCTACATATGCACCATGATAGTGCATTCGAAGGCCTAAATGAGTTGATATTAAAATTTTGAAGTCACAAAGGGAAGAAGTTTTAAACTCCTAATTGCCTTGGCCATGCTCACTAATTTTGTGCAATTTTGAGAATGTGACCAAACGAGTGTTGATGATGCCCTAGATGAGGTGCCAACATGCTCTGATACCAGTTGTTCGAGTTTGAGGTCTGGGAAGGCACATAAACAACACAAGGAAAAGAAGAAGCTCAAAGCACAACACAATATAGAATGTATTACCACGAGAATGTGTAAAGATAAGTGACCTATTAGTGCTATAGATATATATACAACCGAGGGCAAGAACTCGATATATACAACTCGAGTGATGTGTTCACACATCACTATAGAAATATATCGACATGGGACAATTAGAACACTATGACCACCATAGTTGTAAATGAAAGATACTCCAAGCAGCATCTTTGTTCCTTTTTTGGATGAGCCATCAAACCATAATAGAACTGATTAAAATATTTCAGTAGAATGCTAGAGAAAATAGTTGTTTCCATAACCATAAAAAGTCATTTAGTGTATGTATTATCAATCTTTCTTTTATCTTAATACTAAGAATATTCCCTCTATCATACCGTACACTATATATTAGGCCATCCATCAATTGAAACAAGATATCAACATTATTTGCACATTCGAGGGATATTAAAGCTCGAAAATCATAACCTATTCGTCAAGAATTCTAGATGCTATGCTACACGGAAGAGGTTTTCTTCACTTCCAATCCATCTATTGTATATTTCGTGATCTAGAGAAACCCATACTAGTAAGTTTATGTGTACGAAAGAAGCTCCTCATCAAAGGTTAGTACACATGTCTTATGTGCCAATTGAATTTTATACAGGGCTCTAGAAGACATGTCGAAAACCCACTTTTGTACACATGTTAATAGAAGCCTAATCGACATGAAGTAGTGTGATCTCCTTTGATTTCTGAATCCAAGCATATTTGTCCATTCAACTATATGAATGTTTACCCATTTGATGCAATCGCAAGTCACCGTTTACTGGACCCAAATCATCTAACGAATGCTGTCAAGTCTAAAGCACTCTATCGTCGATGTACGATGGTGAATTGATCGAAGCATAGTAGGAAGATTTATGCTCTTCGTAGATATTCGGAATTTTCCATTGTGGGCCTTCGCGCTCGCTAATGTAAGCAGCAGGCGATAAGGAACTACCTTGTTGGTGGCCAATCCCAGGTTGCTCGATGTTACTGTAGACGAGGTCATCGCCCTCATCATGATGATGGGGTCTATTGAAGATGGGGGGACTTGTGCAGGCGACGTAGCGAGGGATTGGTCTTATCAGCGCCGGTTGTGCGATTCGGTCGCCAGCAGCGCCTGGACAATGGCGATGAGGCACCTTCGCGTCCGGAACAGAATCTCCAAGTTGTATGATGGCCGCTGCTTTCGAGGTGGGCGAAGCGGATTGCTCCGAAGACTTTCGCTTACCGAGAGGAGAAGAACAGAAACAAAGGCATCCGCGTCGCCAGCGGCGCAGGTGTGTGGCGGCTTCACCTGTTAGAGATTGAACCACAGATGAGAAGTGGGACGAACAAACTCGGACGGTCTTCGGCGGGTAACTGTAGATAATTATCGGATCCCTTTTGAACGCTGTCGTAGAAAGAGCTCTCGATGGACTAGGTTGTGAGTGTTCAACAGTTGAGTCATGGCCTCTGTGCCACTCTTCCTGGTCTTCTTTCTCCGTGTACATTCCAAATAACAGTCCTTTGAAGCTTCTTCGAAGTTCATGCTATTGAAGTCTGTATCCTGACTGCTATGTCTTGGCGCTCACAAAGCGAAAGAGGGCACGTCCGCCTCTCCCCTCTTAATCAAAGATCGAACTAAAAAGCTCGAAATTGAAGGTTGCTTGTATGTTAACTGTTTCTAACATCGGTGATTCGTTGGGCGGTGCCAAGTCAACTATGAACGCATGTCATTACTCACGACAGAACTGCCCCTCTGAAGATTATCTATTGCACGCGAATGGATATTGGACATGTCAGCTTCAACATATTTGACAAGAACATGCATAGAACGTGTGAAATAGACAATTATGCAGCTGTGAAATAGACAGTGTGCACTCACTCATTTATGCTATAAGAGTTGACTAAAGACCATTAAGTCCATAAAACGTGCTTGAAAGTTGCTTAAAAAAGGGAATTCAGTTTTGCTGCCTCTTTAATGCTGATGGACTGCGTGGTTACACTTCAAAGTCAAGCCTGAGCTTAACAAAAACATGTTCAACATAGAATCCCTGAATCTAGATATGATACCCCTTGTTGTGGCCCCATATAAAAATAAAGCTTTAAATGTAAAATATGATAATTAATTTTTCTTCATAAATTTATGATAAAACTAGATGATCTTGGAAAATATTATACTCCATCAATATAGGCCAATATTGAAAAACGTTCATAATCTTATGGTCAAAGTGGTCAAAGTGAACTCCTTGACTGGAAGCCGTATGTCCCAAATATTCAAGTTTTGTTTTTACAAGAACATTTTTCAAAGTTTTCATATATTTTTCTTTTAAATACGAAATTAAAATGTTTACGAAAATATATCTTCTTAAAACGGTCAACTTTAGTACCATGTAGAATATCACCGAACTAAACAAGGAAAAATTGATTAATATTCAACAAATATGTCAATCATTCATGAGAATTTGAAAGATGCATCTATTAATCTATATGTAATTACCTTAATTTATAATGAATAAATCGGTATAAAAGCATTCTTATATATGTCAACAATTCACATGTAAATTTCAATAAGAACCGAATATAAGATCAATTCTACTAAATATAATCGCTCCTTTTAGGTTAGCTTGCATGTCATCTACACATGGCACTAGATATTGGTTCATAACAATCATTTGATTCAAATCATGCTTGTGTATCCAGATCCTATAGGTCTCATTCGTGTTTTCCACCAAAAAAACAAGAGCTCAAGAATGAGATGAACTTGGCCTTCTACATCCATTGTGAAGTAGATAATTCACTCATCTTGCTACATCTTTTTCTACAATAGTCAATTCCTATGGGGTTGCTCACATAGAGAGGCGATAATATGAACAACATCAAATTGATCATCTGAATCTCCTTAAGAAGATGTTTTTTTATTCTGGAAAAGCGGAAATAAGTCAATAACATATAACAATCCATGAATATAACAGTCAATAATTATAAGATGTACGAACATGACAGTAATAAGTGATAGTGTAGTGTCATGTTCCTACATCGTATAAAAATAAGATATGACAATCATGACTTTTAAAAAGTGATAAAATTTCTTATATGTGAACAAGTAGGTGAAATATTTTAATATCATGATTAGAAAATTCTGCATTCTCTTTATATTAAAAATTTGTTGCATGCATGGTATAGTGAATGCATGGAATATATCAATGATAAATAAGATCTCTAGTATTACATCAGATGATTTTTTAAAAGAAATTAAAACATTTATTGCTCAAAATAGTTTCATGTATATCCCTGTATCCATATCTGAAACCAAACAAAGATCTTAAACGTACAAACACTTCAATTTGCTAAAGTAAAAGTATATTGTTCACAAAAAAAAGTTCCGCAGAATTGATCCATAGTTTGAAACTAATTTTATGTATACTAGGCACATGCCATGAGCTTGAGCACCACCAAATCTTGGTCCTAGAGTGAGAACCCACATAATCAAGTGTTTTTTAACATTAAACTCATATTCTATTACGATCCCAAAATGAAGTACCTCTCAAGAGAAAGGACTTCAGCATCTTGTATTACGTTGCTCATCTAGGCACAATGATGGGCCATGTAACTATCATATGTCAATCGTTGCGCTAAATTTCACATGTTTCCTCATCGTGTTGATCTTCGGTTACTTCTTCTTGTTGTATCATTTAGATATGCCTTTCTAACTCCTAGAGTCTCCATAGAGGGCAATTGAAGTTCCTCATATCTTTTATGACTCACATGAGTCTCCATCATTATGTTCGAAACCTATCAATGCTTTATTACGAGCAATAAAATTTTCTTTACCTTTCATGGATGTAGTCGATGATTTTTTTGGACTAAAATTTCCACACAATCTTCCACTCTATGGATTTGAGTTGGCACTATGACACTCACAACTTGAGATCATACTCTTCAATTTTTGGCATTTCCTTTGTCATTAAGCGTAATGGTTAAGTCATTTGGCATTGATATAGAACCTTGACATCTCATCAAATACCATATCTATGCTTATCTTCACTCTTTTTGTGAGTGGGTTGTATCGTTTATATCCCTTTCGCTCAACGGAATACCCAATGAAGATACATTTCTCTACTTTTTGGGCATATTTTGTGCTTAACTCATCTAGAACATGTACATATGTGATAAGTTTTGGTTTTACCTACAAACTTCTCTTCAGGTGTAACTTGATGTACAATAGTAGTTCGAGTTATATTCTTGATGTATACAAAAATATGCACATCTTCTACCAAATAACAATAAGGCATACTTTTCTCAACCATCAAGACTCTTGCTATTTTTGTAATATGTTTATTTTTATGTTCAGTGAGATTTCTAAAGTGAGTTAATACCTGACTTTTATCTTTCATGAAGTATACCCATACCTTTCGTATATGGTCATCAATCAAAGTGATATAAAACCTGTATCCTCCCATAGATGTGATCTTTGTAGGATCCCAACCGTGTGTATGTACTATTTTTAGTACATTATCATTAACATGCTTGTCATGTGGAAATGATACCCTTGATTGATTACCAAATTGAAATGTTTCACATATGTTGCACATATTTGTTAGTCCATTGCACATATATGTTACCTTTGGTGACCAAGCTCACATGTTGTTGGTATTCATTTATATATAAACCATCATATTGAACCTAACTTAAAATCCCAAGTCAACCATTTGTTTAAGAACACGAGATTCTTTGTTATATTGGGGAAATGTAGTACATCAAAAAGATGTTTTACCTTCCCCTTTTGTTGGCACTCAAGGTCAAGATCAAGGCATCGAAACACATCAAAGAAGTGGACACACAAGAAGAGGGAGCATGTATGGAGCTCCAAGAAGTATGTGTCAAATTCTCAAAAGAAAGTAGTATAAAAAAGTGATTTTGATCAGTATAAAATATTGTAAATATAATTTCACATTTTTGTAGCTAGAATTTCTTCAACCAAGGATTACTCGATCTTTTTAACTAGGCCGGACACTAAGTCAAGACATGGCCAAAGCTAGTGAAAAAGTATAAAAAGAGCTAGAAAGCTCATTTTTGGCTTGATATTTTTTAGGTTATCTTCTTGATGATTGTAATCAAGTAATTGACAATCAAAGCTTCCATTGTTCCTATCTTTGTTATCTTTCCTTATATGCGTGTGTGCGTGTGCTTGTATGTGCTTGTCACTTGCATTTGCTTGCGAAAATTGTTCATGATCTTCATATCCTCCTCACATCTTCATGGATTGACAATTAAAGGAGGTGGTTCTCATGCTTAGGCTACATCAAATAATGGATCCATTGTCGGGGAGCATTGCTAGAGGACAAGCATTGTGATGGTAAGATTGTAGTTTTGCGATGTTGGAAGGTAAAAAAAGTCATTTTTTGTTAACTTTCTGATTTTTTTTCTTCATCATCATCATCACCATCTTCTCCCATCTTGATCCTCACATACATTTTTTGTTTTTGACTGTATATTCCTCTTTTTCACCTCATTTATCATTTCTAGTTGTAGAAGAGAGAGAGTGGGAGAGGAAGTGTTTGTTGTACAAGTTTCTATGATTTTTGCAATCCTTTGCATGACACATAGGCCTCAAGGATTGATTTCAATTTTTTGCTAAAATTCTCAAAAAATTGCAATTTCGTGGAGAAAATCATGACTTTGAGGAAAATTTAATTTTTTTGAGCATTGAAATTTTGTTAGCATTCAAAGTTCCTCCTTTAAATCGTAGTCGAAATTGCAATTCTTTAGTAGTCTCAGCATTGCAATTGTCTCATAGCATCATCATTGTCTCACAACATTGCAATTGTCTAACAACATCATGATTGTCTCACCTTCTTAAAATTGTGATTGTCTAGTAGTCTTAGCATTGCTATTCTCTCACAAAACTATGATGTTCTCACAGCGTCACGATTGTCTGACCTTCTCAAAATCTTGATTCTCAGCTAGTCTCAGCATCATGATTATCTATAAAGATTGTGGTTGTCTTAGAGCATCGTGATTGTCTAACATTCTCAAAATTGTGATTCGCGGGTTCTCTTAGCATCATGATTGTCTATCTCTCAAGTTTTGATTGTCTAGTTGTCTCAACATTAGGATTTTTTTACTATCACAAAATTGCGATTTTCTCATAACATCTTGTTTATTCATTTTGACCCCAAGGAGCCTAAACTGACATAATGTTTTCATCCAGAATCCATTTTCTGAGCTCTGGAGTGCATAAAGAAGCCAATGGATCTCCAAAGGAGTTTTTTGGAAAGATAAGGGGAAAATGGGTCGTAAAAAAATGTCTGAATCAAAATTGTCTATCAAATAAATTAAAGTTAAAGCTTGATCTAAACTTGCGACTTTTAGAGGTCCATTAAGAGCCATTCAAGGGTGTCAAAAGAAAGGTAAAGTATAGAACAAAGAAAGGATTGGGGAGCATGCTTATTCGACATCGAAACAGTTTTAACATCAATTGACTAGAGGTTGGAGGAACCCTCAACCCCCGTAGTCAATTTCTAAAACATACTAAGTGCGATTAGTGTTACTCATAAATTAGGGTCACATTAAGAACAATAAAAATGTAAGAAAGCATAATTTCTTGTGCAGTAACTTATATTCCAATGTCAAATCACGATGTGTGAATATAGTAGCAAATGACAATATCTAAATCTAGGTACGAATAGGAAGTAGATACAAGAGATTGTGTGCCTAAGAAGTATGAAGAGTGTGTGTGTTAGAATATGGAGAATATGAACAATTTAGAAATATTTTATAGCAAACCTTAATTCCCATTAACCTAAATAAAAAAACGAGTGAATGAAGAATTGAGCACAAATGTAGACTTGTTACTCATAGAATGTTGGGTGACATGAACTCCTCTAGATGTCTCTAGTTGTAAAGCATACCTCCTCCAAGTGTGTGAGAGCACTTCTCCTAGTTGATCACCTCTAAGACCTCCTTCAACTTGCATTGAGCATGAGTTGATGGATTTATTATAAGCCAAGGTAGTGCCTATATAGTTTTGATGAAGCTTCAAAAAGAAACCACGATTAAAGCCTTAGCAAAAAGCTCTAGGATTGCCACAAAAAGGTGAAGACTGTGTCGCAGAAAGTTGATCGCTATTCTTTTTAGCATTTTGAGAGACTCTTCATGAAATATGTCCACCAAAAATATATATCATTAGGTTTTGATTTTTCCACTTTGCCATTTATGGGGATCAAACTTGGCCTACAAGGTCAAATACATGCTTTTATTTGTGTGCATTTCTAAGAAAAATGTGAGCTCTCCTTGATCACTAATCTTGAAATCTTCCTGCATATGCCTTTTTAATTATTTATATTCCATTCAAGTCCTGAATAAACAAGGATTTTTATTTCTTGAATTGAAGCCTTCATCTTTTAGATAGGTTGCCAATCTGAAATTCCAAGCTCTACGAGCTTGTTTCAATCCATACAATGCCTTTTTGAGACCCCATACATAGGTAGGATAATTAGGGTTTTCAAATTCTAGGGGTTGTGACATGTATAACTCTTCATTGATCCACCAATTGAGAAAAAGCATTCTTCATATGAAAATGAAGTAGCTTCCAATTCCTTGTAGCCACTAAACTAAACAATGTCATGATGGTAGTTATGTTGGAAACTAGTGAGAAATTCTCCCAATGGTCTATGCTGTGAGTTTGGGTACATCCTTTATCAACAAATCTAGCTCTGTACCTAAAAATTGATCCATCTCAATTCCTTTCGAGCTTATAGACACTTCTGCAACCTATTACCTTCTCATCTATTTCCATTGGAACTAACTCCCATGTCTGCATTTCCTTTAAAGCTTCTATCTCTTTGTTCATGGCTTTCTCACTATTAAACATGTCCTTAACTTCTTCATATGTTGAAGGTTCGTCTATTATTAATTCTTTCATAGACTAAATGGAATGATTTGTTACAGATGTAAAGTCATATCCATACCTTTTAAGTTCCTTTCCCTCCCTTGTTAATCGTCTAGGACTATGTTTAGAGCATTCCGCACATTCTTGCAACTTGGACTTTCCTCTTGATTTCCAAAGCTTATAACCTATTGCCTTCTCATCTTGATCATAATCTGGTTCACTTCTAGAGTCCTACACTGGTGTATCATGCTTGATACCTAATGGATGAAAATTTGAAATAGGGTCATAAGTTAAATTGAACTTTTTTTGTCGTCACCATACCGTGATCTATGTTCTTCAAATACAACATCTATACTGATGGTATATTTATCTTTGGATTGATTATAGAACCTTTAGCCCACTTGAGTTCAATCATATCGGATGATTACAACCTTGGTTTCCCTTTCATCCCATTTTCCTCTAATTTGTGAAGGTACATGTACAAATGCTAAGAAACCAAAAACATTACAGTGACCTAGACTTGCTTTTCTACCATTCCTAGTTTCATAAGGGGTCATAACTTGAAGGGATTTGGATGCAGATATATTCACAATATACATAGCAGTTCAAACTACCCCTACCCATAGATAATGTGGTAGTTTCTTTCCTTCAAGCATAGTCCTTGCTGATTGAACAAGGTTTTTGTTCCTCCTCTCTACAATACCATTCAGTTTAGGAGAGTACCTTGTAGTCAATTCAATTTTAATACCTTTATCTTTCATATAATCATCAAGATCTTTGGAGAATTATTTGCCCCTTCCATCATATCTGAGTTTCTTCAATGATCTACCTCTATGAGTTTCCACATGTGCTATGCACTTCTTGAAGCATTAAAACAATTGAATTTTATTCTGGACAAAGTACAAAATAATCCATCTATTGTGATCATCAAGATAATACTTATAATACCTTGAGCTTTCAAATGAAGGTTCTTGACTTGGTACACACATATCCATGTGCACTAAGTCCAAGAGATTTTTGTGGATGTAGACTTTGTGGTTGATAGGTTGTCTTTGTGGCTTCCCAATTCTACAACCATCACATCTATTGATCACGTGTTGTTTTGATATGTTTGACAATGCTAGAACACTTTGATGAAGACATTTATGTTTCAAGTTTCTTTCATTCACATGAGCAAGTTTCTTATTTCACACTTCAAGATCACTTAGGTTTTGAGACTCAAACTAAAAATAGAGCTATGTTCCTAGTTTCGCCTACCTAAAAAGTAATTAATCTACTTTGCTTCTCACCTTTGGATATTTATTTAATCCTTGAGATTGATCTTCCACATAAAATCCATGTTGGGGGAACCTAACTTGCAAGCCTTTTTTAATTATTTCGCATATACTTATTAGGTTTTTAGTGATAGTGCGTACATAGAGAACCTTAATCAAAATATTTTTCCTACCCTAGGGAATTTGGACATTGCCAATCGTCCCCACAATGTGATTACCATACCCTACTTTTACTTCATGCTTATGTTTTGGATTATCTAAGTGAGATAGAAGAGCAACATTGCATGCAACATGGCTTGAACAACATGAATCAATGTACAACAAATTTTCACCTTCTTTACCTTCTTTGCGACTCTGACTCATTGGAAGCAATAAATGTTCATGTGATTGATCCTCTAAATAGTTATTGAAGTCCTTCTATTGTGACTTTTATTGTTTTTGTTAAAGTTGTGTCCACCTCTGCTTGTATGGTTGCCAAGTCCACCTCTACCACCTTCTTTCTAAGTCCTTCCATTGAAACAACCATTTTGAGTGGAGTGGTTGGTCTTGTTATAGATGGTACAAGTGTAAACATCATGTTCTTTTGATGTACCATGCTCTGGTGCTTTCATCTTCCCTTTCCAGTTATTCTTGCCTACATAGTTGGCTTGGGGAATTTCCTCATCATCATCTTCCTTCTTCTTTCCTTTGTGATTCCAATCTTTCTTATCTCCATAAAGAGCAGTTTTTGAGTTACCGTAATGAGAGTTACCATCCTTAAGATTGTTCTTGGCCTCTTGAGTGAAGTGTTGTCTATGGAATATGCTGAAATCAAAATTCTGCACATCCATGATGAGATCCTATGTTGTAGTGAATCATTGCCATCGCTTGTCATATTTTATTCCATTCGCAATTTTTCTCATTATGGCATCTTTTTCAGTCAACTCCCTAATTGAGGCCAATTGATCTGCAACCTCCTTGGTAACAAACTCTATGATAGTTTGCTTTGGTGTCTTGTTAGTTTTCTTGATCTTATTCCACTTTGGTGCTCGCAAAGAAGAAGGTCTCAAGAGCATCCCGAGTCTCTTGAAATTTTTTGCATCCTCAAGTTTGAGTCCTTGTGAGTAAGCTTCCATTATAAATTTTCCTATAACATGGTTATTCCTATCAATCTTCTTAGTCATCAAGGACAACCATCACCCAAGTTGATGTAGCTTTGATGCCACTATGAATATGTATGTATGTCATGTATGTATGTCATATGTCCAATTGAATGTCATAACACGGTTGTAGACCCGCTAGATCAAAGCCTAACCGGTATCATGTGGGGACGATCAAATTTAATTTCTCAATCCAAGGATGTGTCTGAAGAAGTCATGGAGTACGAATACATCCTGTTTTTCATGTGTCCATGTTAGAACCTATCATCTTTTTCCATTGAAGCAGACACCACCTACTGCGGTTGATGATCATGCAGACTTTGAAGTCATGCATGTAAAATATGGGAACGTTCAATCTAGGTGCAAGGATGATTCTTACGTGTGATGTACAAACATCAAATAGGCACACTAAAATATTGTTCACTCTATCCTCTATTTCTCAAATAATATAGTTTACAAGGATGTTATAGGTAGACCAATCAGAAAATACAATGTAACGGGCTTCTTCACGAATGGCTGATGCATTAAAAAACCAAATGATTTTTTCATGATGATGTTTAAGTCTTTACGAAAATGACTTCTTTTATGAAAAATATAAGAGTGAAAAGTCTCTAATAAATTTCAAATGATATCCCTTTTTCTGAAGAGAATGTTTGCGTGTTTCAAATGATACCCCTTGTTGTGGCCCCATATAAAACTAAAGTTTTAAATCTAAAATATGATAATTAAAATTTCTTCATAAATTTATGATAAAACTAGATGATCTTAGAAAATATTATACTCGATCAGTATAGCCCAATATTGAAAAACGTTCAAATCCTTATGGTCAAAGTGGTCAAAGTGAACTCCTTGACTGGAAACAGTATGTCCCAGATATTCAAGTTTTGTTTTCGCAAGAACATTTTTCAACGTTTTCATATATTTTTCTTTTAAATCCGAAATGAAAATGTTTAAGAAAATATATCTTCTAAAAACCGTCAACTTTAGTACAATGTGGAATATCACCAAACTAAACAAGGGAAAATTGATTAATATTCAACAAACATATCAATCATTCATGAAAATTTGAAAGATGCATTTATTAATCTATATGTAATTACCTTAGTTTATAATGAATAAATCAGTATAAAAGCATTCTTATATATGTCCACAATTCACATGTAAATTTCAATAAGAACCGAATATAAGATCAATTCTACTAAATATAATCGCTCCTTTTAGTTTAGCTTGCATGTCATCTACACATGGCACTAGATATTGGTTCATAACAATCATTTGATTTAAATCATGCTTGTGTATCCAGATCCTATAGGTCTCATTCGTGTTTTCCACCAAAAAAACAAGAGCTCAAGAATGAGATGAACTTGGCCTTCTACATCCATTGTGAAGTAGATAATTCACTCATCTTGCTGCATCTTTTTCTACAATAGTCAATTCCTATGGGGTTGCTCACATAGAGAGGCGACAATAGGAACAACATCAAATCGATCATCTTAATCTCCTTAAGAAGATGTTTTTATATGCTGGAAAAGTGGAAATAAGTCAATAACATATGACAATCAATGAATCTAACAATCAATAACTATAATATATAGCAAAATGACAATAATAAGTGATAGTGTATTGTCATGTTCCTACATCGTATAGAAATAGGACATGACAATCATGACTTTTAAAAAGTGATAAGTTTTCTTCTATTTGAACAAGTAGGTGAAATATTTTAATATCATGATTAGAAAATTCTGCATTTTCTTTATATTAAAAACTTGTTGCATTCATGGTATAGTGAATGCACGCAATATAGCAATGATAAAATAAGATTTCTAGTATTACATCATATGATTTTTTACAAGAAATTAAAACATTTATTGTTCAAAATAGTTTCGTGTATATCCTTGTATCACTATCTCGAACCAAACAAAGATCTTAAACCACAAACACTTCAATTTGATAAAGTAAAAGTACATTATCAACAAAACGTTGCGGAGAATTGATCCATAGTTTGAAACTAATTTTATGTATACTAGGCACATGCTGAGCTTGAGCACAACCAAATCGTGGTTCTAGAGTGAGAAACGACATAATGAAGTTTTTTTTAACATTAAAATAATTTTCTATTCCGATCCCACAGTGTAGTACCTCTCAAGAGAAATGACTTCAGCAAGTTGTATTACGTTGCTCATCTAGGCACAATGATGAGCCATGTAACTATCATATGTCAATCGTTGCACTAAGTTTCACATCTTTCCTCATCGTCTTGGACTTGGGTTACTTCTTCTTGTTGTATCATCTAGATATGCCTTTCATACTCCTAGAGTCTCCATAGAGGGCAATTCAAGTTCCTCATATCTTTTATGAGTCACTTGAGTCTCCATCATTATCTTCGAAACCTATCAATGCTCTATTACGAGCAATAAAATTTTCTTTACCTTCCATGGATGTAGTCGATGATTTTTTTGCACTAAACATTCCACACAATCTTCCACTCCATGGATTTGAGTTGGCAACATTGCTTGGTGACACTCATAACCTAAAATCATACTCTTCAATTTTCGGCATTTCCTTGTCATTAGAGTAATGGTTAAGTGATTTGGCATCGATATAGAACCTTGACATCTCATCAAATACCATATCTATGCTTATCTTCGCTATTGTTGTGAGTGTGTTGTATCATTTATATCAGTTTCACTCAAGGGAATACCCAATCAAGATACATTTCTCTACATTTGGGTCATATTTTGTGCATAACTCACCTAGAACATGTACATATGTAGCTTAGCCAAATACTTTCATATGTGATTAGTTTCGATTTTACCTATAAACTTCTCTTTAGGTGTAACTTGATGTACAACAAAAGCTAGAGTTATATTCTTGATGTATACAAAAATATGCACATCTTCTACCAAATAACAATGAGGCATACTTTTCTCAACCATAAAGGCTCTTGCTGTTTCTGTAATATGTTTTTTTTAATGATCAATGTGATTTCTAAAGTGAGTTAATACCTCACTATTATCTTTCATGAAGTATACCCATACCTTTTGTATATGGTCATCAATCAAAGTGATATAAAACCTGTAGTCTCCCATAAATGTGATATTTGTAGGATCCCATGCGTGTGTATGTATTATTTTTAGTGTATTATCATAACATGCTTGTCATGTGGAAATGATACCCTTGACTGATTACCAAATTGAAATGTTTTACATATGTTGCACATATTTTTTAGTCCATTGGCAAGCTTCTTTGACGACATCAATTTCAACCTTTGCTTATTTGCATGTCCCATTCCCTTGTGCCAAATTCCCTTATCTCCAATAACACCTACACCTTTTGCAAACATGGCTACATTCATTTCAAGAATTTCCACATTCATCATGAACATTCTACCAACTTTGTTCCCTTTGGTGACCAACCTCACATGTTGTTGGTACTTATTTATATATAAACCATCATATTGAACCTAACTTAAAATCCCAAATCAACCATTTGTTTAAAAACACTAGATTCTTTCTTTGTTCTGTTGGGGAAATGTAGTACATCAACAAGATGTTTTACATTCCTCTCTTTTTGGCATTGAAGGTCAAGCACAAGGAATGAAAACAGATCAAAGAAGTGGACACAAAAGAAGAGGGAGCATGTATGGAGCTCCAAGAAGTATGTGTCAAATTCGCAAAAGAAACTCATATAGAAAAGTGATTTTGATTACTATAAAATATTGTAAATATCATTTCACATTTTTGCAACTATAGTGTCTTCAACCAAGGACTACTCGAGCTTGAGGAGTATTATAAGTATCCATGTAAAATTTATCATGCATTTTAGACTCTGTTTGGGCCTTGAAACAAGCCATGGAACCTAGTTTTTAACTAGGTTGGACACTAGGTCTAGACATGGCCAAAGCTAGTCAAAAAAAATAAAAAGAGCTAGAAACCTCATTTTTGGAATCACATTTTTGAGGTTAGCTTCTTGATGAATGTAATTGAGTTACTGAGAATCAAAGCTTCCATTGTTCCTATCTTTGTTATCTTGCCTTGTTTGTGTGTGTGTGTGCGTGCATGTATGTGCTCGTCTTTTGCATTTGCTTGCAAAAATTTCTCATGATCTTCATATCCTCCCCACATCTTCATCGATTGATGGTTAAAGGAGGTGGTGCTCATGGTTACGCTACATGAAATAATGGCTCCATTTTCAGGGAACATTGCTAGAGGATAAGCATTGTGATGGTAAGATTGCACTTTTGTGATGTTGGACGGTAAAAAACAGTCATTTTTTGATAACTTTCTGATTTTTTTACTTCATCATCACCATCTTCTCCCATCTTGATCCTCACATACATTTTTTGTTTTTGACTGTATATTCCTCTTTTTCACCTCGTTTCTCATTGGTGGTTTTACAAGAGAGAGACTAGGAGAGGAAGTGTTTGTGTGTACTAAAGAATTGTGATTTTCAGAATGATTTTAGCGAGGAACTTCCAATGCTACGAAAATTGAAATACTCAGAAAATTTTGAATTTTCCTCAAAGTCATGAGTTTAGCCACAAAATTGCAATTTTTTGAGAATTTTAGCAAAAACTTCAAAATCGATCCTCGAGGCCTATGTGTCGTGCAAAGGATTGCAAATTGTCTCACAACATCATGATTGTCTGACCTTCTTAAAATTGCGATTCTCTGGTAGTCTTAGCATTGCTATTGTCTCAAAAAACCATCATGTTCTCACAACATCACGATTGTCTGTCTTTCTCAAAATCATGATTCTTAGGTAGTCTCAGCATCATGATTATCTCACAAGATCGTGGTTGTCTCAGAGTATCATGATTGTCTCACGTTCTCAAAATTGTGATTCTTGGGTTCTCTTAGCATCATGATCTTTTAGCTCTCAAAATTGTGATTCTCTAGTTGTCTCAGCATCATGATTGTCTGACTATCACAAAATTGCAATTTCCTCATAACATCTTGTTTGTCTATTTTGACCCGGAGGAGCCTAAATTGACATAAAATTTTCATCCAAAGTCCATTTTATGAGCTCTAGAGTGTGTAAAAAAGCTCATTGTGAATAATATGTTGATTTTTAGATAGAGCAATTTGAACATGACCTTCATGTGGGATTAGGAAGCCAAAGGATCTCCAAGGTTTTTAGAAAGATAAGGGGGACAATGGGTCTTTAAAAAAATGAATGTATCAAAATTGTTTATCAAATAAATTAAAGTCAAAGCTTGATCTAAAGTCGCACCTTTTAGAGGTCCAATAAGAACCATTCAAGGGTATCAAAAGAAAGGTAAAGTGCATAACAAAGAAAGTATTGGGGAGCATGCTTATTCAACATCGAAGCACTTTTAACGGCACTTGAATAGAGGTTGGAGGAATCCTCAACCCCCTTAGTCGATTTCTAAAACATGTTGAGTGTGATTACTGATACTCATAAATTAGGGTCACATTAAGAACAATACAAATGTAAGAAACCATAATTACTCAAGTTCAAGTGTAAGTTAGGATATTGATATGAAAAACCCTTAAGGGAGTTAAGTGGATCGATCATATCTCAAAGTGCAATAAAGCTCAAGTATTCTTAATGATGATATTTTTCAAACAACATCACACCAAAGAGATCTATAAAAGAACAATTAACTTGTTCAAAGAAACACTACAATGGAGTTGTATTTACAAAAATTGGGGTTGGTAGACAAAGCTTATGAACCTTAGATTGTGTAGACATCTATGCCGGGGTAGACAAATCATCTAATCGTCTAAAGATAGTGTCAATTACATAGCTAGGTCATGGGCACAACAAGTTAGTGATTATCCCTATGTGCAAAGTTCACAAATGAGCGATTCAAAAATTTCTTTTAGCATGGAGATACCTGCAAGTAGCTCAAGCATTGCCTATGTAGAAATTCCAGAATGTCCCCATAAGACGTAGTTCTAGTACATTAGGTCTAATGCATTAGATGCATGCATCTTTGAGGACGATCTAAGGTGATTAGTTGTCCAAATCAAAAATCCCAATCAACCCTTTAGACTTGAACACCTAGTGGTTAAATACAAAGATGGTTCATATATTGATAAGCAAAGAACCATGTATGTTGTTACAAGATTATGAGATAGGATAGATGAGTTTGGAAACATCATTTTAGAGAATGCAATAGGAGACCTAGAGCAAGGAGACCTATTATGAGAATCCAAGACTCCACATGGCAAATCTATTTTGACTAGAGTGATTAGCCTAGAGTGGGTTCTGCAAGACAACAAAAGCATAGAACTATTCTTGCAATTCAAGCTAGATCAACTCAACAAGATAGGAGAAGTCACCATGTACGAGTTTAAAGATCTTGAAAAATCATACAAAGTTGTCTATGTGGATAACACATTCGAGAGAGTCTTCTTAGTAACAGAGTGTGACAGGCATGCATACACTTGGAATGGCTAATTGATTTTACCTCCACCTAGATCTAAAATTTTGCATGGCCTCAATGGAGTAGGATCATCTAAGGCACATGTAATATGGAGGAAAAGACCTAGAGATAGAACTGAAGTGAGCTTTGCAATCCCCTTACGAAGAGAGGATGTAGGATTAAATGCAAAAATAGCAAATCAAGAGAGACACAAAAAATCCGAGACATCAAAGAGGCATGAATGAGTTTCCCTTGCCTAGGCCTAGAGAACACCCTAGAATCTTGAGGGCTACCCAACTAGTTTAATCCATGAAGAATTACTTCCATGGAATTGGAGGTCCTTATGATCATGTAGCAGAGTTTAGAAATGTGTTAAGAGCCAAACAAGTCAAGGACCTGTTCACTCAGTACAATGGATCTGGTCTAACTCTCAAGGAAACTCCTTTAATATGGTTTGAGCAACTACTACTCAATTCTCCAAGAGCGTCATCACACATAATACTTCATCACTAACCCACAACTTCAAGCACACACCCTTAGAAATGATTAGACTAGCAAGAAGAAGGTTTGGACAATACCTAGAAAGATGTCCAATCCCAAAACTACCCACACTAGCCAAACAAGGGGCATTGTTTTTAGATATCTTACTAAGTTCCAAGTTAAGATCATATGTGTACTTCAAAGATCCTAGATCCATAGAACAATGTGTGTAGATGTGCATAGACATAGAGGATAACTTGGGTGAAGAGGTAGAGCTTTCTAAGATCTATGAAGACTCAGATAGTGCTACATGTTTCACCTCTAAACCATCTACATCTATTAAGGATTTGGCAAAGAAGGTAGCTTAGAAATTAGGTGTCTCTGGAAACCACACACCTAGAATGCTCTCGATGAAACGATGCTATACGTGTGGAGGAGACCACATGGATAATGTATACTCGAACATGGTTCAACCCCAAGGAGACATAGCGGCTAATACTGCAATATTGAGAGAAAGAACACAAACCATACATTTCAAGATTGTCCGTACAATATGTAGGCCATCATACAAACTTATCAAAAACCCTACCAATAGGCTAGGTATTAGATCCAATGAGAATTACCATGACATAGGCCACAACAACAATACCAACCTCATTATCAACAACAATATCTGGCACCATATAGGCCACAACCAGTCCTAGGAAACCAACTACCACCTCCTACCCATGTGCTTCTAGTTAAGTATGCAGTGGTAGAGGTGAAATTCTTTCTTCACCTTTATCAAGCACATCTCTTAAGGTTTGAGAAGGTTCATCATCCCTCCTGTATGGATGAATAAAAGAATCCAAATTCCTTCTCAAAAATGCTTTAGTATGTGTTTCTATGAATTATGGAATCTCTTCCGTCTTGCCACATCTCTATATCTGCAATAACTCCTGCACCTTTTGCAAACATGGTTGCATTCATGTCAATAATCTTCACATTTAAGGTGAACATCCTACCCACTTTGTTTCCTTTGGAAAGCAATCGTTCATCCTGATTGTACTCTTCTATATATAATCCATCAGCATTAAACCTGACTTATAATCCCTGGTCAACCATTTGTCTAATAGAAACCAAATTCTTTGTTATATTTGAAACATGGAGCACATCAGCAAGATGTTTTACCTTTCCATCCTCCATCGATAGTGATATGTTTCCTGTATGCTCAATAGAATGTGATGTGTCATCACCTATTTCAACATATCTAGGACATGGCAATTTCTGTAAAGTACTAAACCATTCAGCATGACTAGTCATATGATTTGAAGCACCTGAATCAATATACCAGACATTATCAATTATTTTGAAACACTAGTAGACATCGTATTCATCATGTGATGTTGAACCATGAACAACTTCTCAGAGTCATCCGCACTTATGGATGTGTAGTTATTCTGTTGCCTTCTATTATCTTGATTCTTCAACCTATAATCACATTCAAAGTGTCCAGGTTTACCACAATTCAAACATCCTTTAATGTCATTACCTGAATCATTTCTTTGGAAATTTGTGAGGCCTCTTTGGCTCCCCTTACCTCGAAACTTTCCTCTTCCTCCTACATGATTCTGCATGTTTCCTCTTCCACTTCTAAAACCTCTACCTCTACCAAATCCGGTGTCTCTTCCTCTACCAGACTAGAATACCTCCTCAGAACTAGATTTTCCTTGGAATTTTAAATCCTCACCAAGATTCTTTTCTTCAATAATCAGCATAGATACCAGATCAGCAAAATTTGGAATATTTTGCCTGGTTTGTATAGAAGTTTTGAAGTGCTTATATGTAGCTCCTAAACCACGAAGACACACTTCCACCTTATCATCATCATCTACATTCATGCCAATAGATGCAAGTGACTCATATATGCTTTTGATTTTCAAGGTGTAGTCACTTACCGACATGCTCTTCTTTTCCAATGTATGCAGCTCATCGTTGAGTTGCAATTTCCGTGCCTTTGTATTGTTCTCATACAATGTGACCAAACTCTTCCAAGCCTCTTTTGGAGTCTTGGCATCCTATAGGTGTCCAATCATGCTATCCTATATGCTTACAGATAGCCAATACATTATCTTTCGTGTTTCTTGATTCCATTCCTCATATGCTCTTACCTGATCTGTACTCCCATTCCTTTCTGGTAACTATAAAGCATTTTCATTCTCTTCTTTGATGTACTTTCAGTAGCATTTTCCCATTAGAAAATTTTTCATTTTGAATCTCCAAGCATGGAAGTTGTTCTTGTGCAGCTTATCGCTCATAAGCTAACTCATTCCATGTGTGTTTGCCATTTCTACAATAATTCACAACACTACAAAACACTATAAGCAACACTTCTTCTTGAACACTGTCGCACTATTATGTCATAGTTGGATCTCAGAAAAACACAGTTTTCATGTATCAACGGTGCACATAATTGCTTGAAATTCTAGATCTAGAATATATCAGTGTTGTCAAACACAATACAAGTTATATTTCTAAAAATGACCTAGTTTTTTTGCGAGCCCCACCTTGCAGGCTCAAAACAGAGGTCGAGATCGCTCCGAAACTTCGATCTCACAAAACTTGGAGATGTCTTCTACCTTCACACCGATTTTCATAGCAAATGGAGATCATTTGTTAATCGCTTATTCTCCATGCCTTGTTGTGTACTCTTCACACTCATAGCCTCCACCCAATAAGATAATGGTAACATACCTTCATTTATGAGACATCTAGCTATCTCAACCAAATGCCTATTCTTCCTCTCTGTAACACCATTTTGTTGAGGGGTATACCTGCATGTAAAGTTCCTCTTTATGCCATTGTCCTGCAAGTACTTTGTGAATTACTTGGAGAAATACGCTCCCTTCCATCTGACCTCATTGTCTTGATGTGTGCATCATATTCTTTCTCAACAAGGGACCTAAACTTTTGAAATCATGAAAACACATATGCTTTTTCCTTGATAACATATAGCCATACCTTTCTTGAGTGGTCATCAATGAAAGTGAAAAAGTACCTTGCTCCTCCCAACAAAACCTCTCTCATAGGGCCCCACATGTTTGACTATATAAGATCCAAGATCTTAGACGATGTGTACTCACTCTTTGGAAATGGTTTCCTTGATTGTTTACCTAGCTGACAAGCATCACAAAACTCTATAGACCTTGGCCTTCAAGATTTGGTAGTCGCTGAACTAAACCTACTTTTCACATGCTTTTCAACTTGGGAATATTGATATGTCCTATCCTATTGTACCAAAGATCAATCTTTGCAATCCTTTTGTTACTAATCATGACATAACATACCTTGTTGTTTATAGCAACAACATCTAGTGTGAGCAATCTGCCTTCTTTCCTTACCTTTGGCAATGACCTTGCCTCCTTGCTTCATCATGCACCCTTTTGCATAAAATATAGTGTGCATACCTCTCTCTACCATCTATCCTAAAGAGATAAGGTTCTTGGAAATAGATCAAACATGGTACACATCTTTAAGAGTCTTGATAGATTTACCTTTGCCTAGCTTCGCATGTCCCACATGTGTAATGGGATACTCAATGTTATCTCATATCTCCACACAAATTTTGGAGCTCTATAATTGCATGTGAACAAAAGATTCATCCATACATGACATGTGATTAGAGCATTGAGAGTCTATGTACCACTTTGTGTCCTTGGGATCACGAGTGTAGCCATGACTCATGGCTAGGAGGGTCTCCTTCTCATCATCCTTCTTGGAGTTGTTAGCATAGTTCCCTTCCTCCCTCTTCTTCTTGCCTTTCTCATCCTTGAACCATAAATTTGAAGAAATATGATTCTATTCACCACATATAAAACAAGTTTTACCTTGATGAGGGTTGTTCTTTCCTTTGCCATTATTGCCCTTCCTTGAATATGATGCCTTGCTATCTCCTTCTAAACCTGAATCATCTTCCTTGGACTGCTTCCACTTGCATTTTCCTCTTCTTGTGACTCTTGCCTTTTCCTTTGCTAGCATATAGGACCTATGGCTGACCATCCTTCTTGGATATGTCTCCTATGGAAAACTCTTCTACCACTAGGTGTGTGATCAACTCCTCAAGAGTTGGTAGAGGATCTCTATGCAAGATGGTAGTAGTAAGGGGTTTCCACTTGTCTTTGCCTATCATCTCATTGAGAGTAATTTACACAAGGTCTTCATCATCTACTTTGTAGCCAATGGATGCCAATTTCTCCCTCAACTCCTTCACCCTCAAGGTCTAGTCAAAATAGATTGACCACTACCCTTCCTTAAAGAACGGAGTTCATTCTTAATCTCCATCTTTCTGCTTCTTGTGGAAGTGGAAAAATCTTCTCTTAGGCCTCCCAAACATTCTAGCATGATCAAAATCTGATATATGACCAATCATAGTGTTAGAGATTACCTATGATATGTAGAAGATAGATCTCCTATTCCTTTCCTCCCAATCCTTCAACATCTTCAATTCTTGATTGGGGACCTTTCAATCTTGGGGATCCACATCAGGCTTATCTTCATCTCCACACACAATAGGCCATAACCCTTTGCTCATGAGGAAGTTCATGACTTTGAAACTCCATGGTTGATAGTTTTCTTTGTCAAGCAACTCCACTTTTTGGAATAGATCTACCATAATGCTTGGGAAATTAGGGTTACACTGAAAATGTACCTCTTAGCCTTGATGTCCAACCTTTTGTTTCCTTATCCTAGAGTCTTCAAAGCATGTTTCCTACTCTGATAAAATTTGATGAAATTTAATACCTCAAATTTTCACAGTAGAAGTGAAATGAATCCAATACCTAGGTCTCTTCATATAAGTTATCTCCTACCTGGTAGCAAAACTCTGATTCACCTACCTTACGCTAATCGAGATCACCTTTAGAAACATTTAGTGTGGTTCATAAGCTTTCAAGAATGCTATAGAACGCCTCAAATGGATTGGTTTAGGTCAATAAAAAACTCTATACAAAATAGAATATACAGAGATGTAAGATATGCAAAAATTAGGTCTATAGAGATACACCAATTTCTCTGCACATAAAATTGATTTCAAGAAGCCCTCTTAGGGAAATTAAGATACATATATAAGCTAAAGAATGCACCTTAAACCTCTTGAAGTGGATATGTACACAAGGAGTTAGAACTATTATAAGCAGGTTGTGTCTATACCTATAAGAGACTAGAGAGGGTGTGGGATGCATAGTTCCTCCTTGCTCCTCCTCTGTACATATAACATCCTCCCCTACATTTTTGATAGCCTAGACTACTGTGTTTTAGCTCCTTGAGCCTTGGATGACTCTCTCCTTGAGACTCCTTGAGTATATGTCTCTTAGTCTTCAATGACCTAAAAGACTTTCATGCATTTGATGTCTCTTCACCTCCTTTTATAGCTTTTGGATGCCTCTCTTGACTTTTCCACCACCTTAGGACTCCTTACCCAACCTTTCCCCACTTTGATATTGCCCTAAGTTATACGAGTCATAGTATTTGTCAAGATTAAGGTCTTTTGACCCATCTTTTGATCCCTTTATCCACCTAGAACTTGCATAGTTCATATTTTCAACAAAGGACCTGTTATTTTTACAAAATTGTAAACATCAAAGTATAAACAAAACATGATTAAATCTCCCAAGATCTTCAAAAGAAAAAACAAATATTTCCAAACTTCAGAAATCAAACTTTCCTCCAAACTTTTAAGAAAACAGAAATGGGTGACTATCAAAAAATAACCACCCAAAACTATTTGTGTAGAATTTCTCAAGAGTAATCATATATTTAGAAAGCAGAGTGTGAGTACAATGCTTTACAAAAAAAAACATAAAAAAAGGTGGATTAAACAAAAAGTTTGAAGGCAAGGTATGCAAAACCATAGAACAGCAAGGTATGACTAAGTCTCTAAATTGAAAATTGATGTACAAGAAAAGAAAAAATCAATGATATATGAATTTCTTTGATGTAGATACAAAGTACGAGAGATAAGGAAATTGTCCAAGTGAAATCACTCAAAAAGACCACATAATGACTTAGATATGGAAGTTTGAAGAAAGGTATGTCTCTGATGAGACACTAGATAGACACAAGAAAAAAGATCTACAAAAAAGCCTACTTCTATAGGGTTTTCTCATTGCATTTTGTAGCAAGACTAACCTCTTATATGTTACAAGTTTTAAGCTTCACAACACACCAAGAATCACTCAATTTGGCCACCTACACTAAGAGAACTACTCTTTTTATTGAGAGGTTGTCAAGAGAAGCACCTTCCTTGTCTAAAAATACACACCTCTCCTTTCCTTCTTACTTTTATATACTTTTATCAACTTTTACTCTAAATTTGGAGATGTGAGCACCTCCATATGTTATTTTTCATAAATAATAAAATCCATAAGCTTAAAAAACAATACTTTTGAGCTTGTTCTTATATAACATTGCCCCCCTCAAGCTCTAAATCCAAAGCTTTGACCCTAAGTAAAACTTTGATTCGCTTGACCTTCTGAGCATCCACTACTTTTGTGAGTATATCTGCTAGTTGATATTTAGTTCCAACATGTTGAATATCAATATCTTCATTCACCACCTTCTCTCGGACATAGTGGCAGTGTACTTCAATGTGTTTGGATCTTGCATGGTACACTAGATTAGACGCGAGTTGTAATGAACTTACATTATCTCCAAAGAGTAATGGACATGTTGTAGATAGATTCATATCTTCATAAAGCTTCAAATACCACATAATCTCACATGTTGCATCTTTAAGGCTTCTATGTTCAGCTTCTGTGCTTGAAAGTGTTGTTATAGGCTGTTTTTTAAAACTCCATGAAACCAAATTATTACCTGCAAATATAAAATATCCACTTGTACTCCTTCTGTCATCCTTATTTCCAGCCCAATCTACATCACTGTATGCTTTCAAATCCATAACTTCATGATATTTATAGCCCAAACCTTCATTTAATGTACCTTTTAAATATCTGAAGACCCTTTTAGCTACTTGCATATGAACATCTGTGGGTTTGTTCATGAATTGAGACAATGTATTTACACTAAATGTAATATCGTGCCTTGTTAGAGTTGCATATATAAGAGAACCAATCAAAGACATGTAGATAAGTGGATCTTCTAAAGGTTCACCATCTTCAACACTATACTTCACATTGGGTTCCATCGGATTACTAATACTCTTGCAATGCTCCATGCCATATTTCTTTAACAAATCTGAAATATACTTCCGTTGTAGAAGATATATGCCATCTTCCTTCTTCATAATGTTGATTCCAAGAATGTACATCAATTCTCCTAGATCTGAAATTTTAAATTCAGATCCAAGCTCTGCTTTCATTCTGGCTATCTCACCTTCATTGTTTCCTGTTATTATCAAGTCATCCACATAAATTGAGATATAAGCAATCAATGATCCCTCAACCTTAACATACAAAGAAGTATCTGCATTTGAACACCTATCCCTAATTTTCAAGAAACTTTACCAATCTAAAATTCCAAGCCATTGGAGCTTGTTTAAGACCATACAATGCTTTTAAGAGTTTACATACATGTGTAGGCTTCTTGGGATCTTCATAGCCTACTGGTTGCTCCATGTACACATCTTCTTTTAAATCACCATTGAGAAATTTGCCTCTGCTATTGTTATTTTGATTTTGATTTGATCTTGCTAATTATGCCAAAATTCATGAGCCAAATTATTACTCAATCCACAAGTCTAGCAAGCCTTCTTATTGTTACTCTGATTACCTCTTCCTCTTCCAAAACCTCTTGCTCTTCCATTGCCAGTGCTTCTACCTCTTGCATAATAAACTTGAGAACTCAATTCCTCTTCATCCTTTGATTTACCTTTATCTCCTTTCTTCTTGTTCTTCATGCACATTATAGAACTTTGTCCCTTTTTCCATCTCCCTTCAAGTCTTGCTCAAATATGAGCATCAAACCAAGCAATTGATTCAAATCTGGAACATAATGATTCAAACAAATTTCTGTTGACAAGACAAAAGGTTTCCACCTTTCATCTCCTCTCAAACTTGCAAACAATTGAGCAATCAATCTGTGATCTTCAATATCTTCATCTATGGATCCAAAACTATCTACTAGGTCCTTCATCTTAGTGACATAATCACTAATACTTTGACTTGGCTTCTTCTTAAATGTAGTAAACTATGACCATAGACTTGCTTTCCTTGCTTATGTAGTACTTTGGAAATGATATTCCAATGCATTGCATATATCTTCAACTGACTGCTATCCTCGGATTTGTATTATAGATGTTGGCCTTTGCACTTGCATCCTTCTTCCGCCTATGTTTTAAAGCATCCATTTCCTCTTTCTTCGATCGCCTTCCATCTTCAACTATTTGATTCTCTTCTTCACCTGTTATATACACCATGTTATCCTTACTCATAAGCATTAGGGAGAAAAATGGCCCAAAAAGGGCTGTGTAAGGATTTCAATTAGTTGTGTTTAATCTCGATTAAAGTTGTCAAATCCTTTAAGAAATTCCATGTAAGTTCATTTAAAACGTATCTTATGTAAATTTTGAAGAGAGAGAAACTCGTGTGAGAATCATGAAAAGTTTTTGTGATATCTTATGCCTCGAAGTTTTTGCTCATCAGGCGCTGATCAAAATTTGAAATTTTCTCTTGTTCACGGATCTATATAAATCGTCTATGATGACATATGTGGAGCACTCTTGAGTGAGGAGATTTGTAGAAACTCTATGGTCGGAACGTAGAGTGGAGATGCATATAATGTTCATGATTCTTACCAAGGAATGAATCGGCAACATGGTAGGAGCAAGAACAAGGAAAAGAATGGTCAATAGAATAAGAGTAGAAGTAAATCAAGGAAGAGGGATATCCAATGAAATTATTGTCATAAGAAAGGACACATGAATGAAGAGTGTTATGCATTAAAGAATGCTAAATGTAAAGGAGAGAATGTTGATGGGCATGTTAAACAGTTACCTGCACCATCTGCTTCCATACTGAAGATTGAACAAATAAATTCTATTTTTGATGGTGCTGACATATTGACAATTGATAGTACTGTGCCAACTGAGGCTCTTATGGCTAATTCTCTTTCCCACACATGGCTACCAGATTTTGGTTCTTCTTTCCATGTGACACCACACAAAGAATGGTTCTCTAATTATGCAGCAAAGTCTCTTGGTACCATGAGATTTGGTGACTCTTACTAGTGTACCATTGTGGGGGCTGGAGATGTGGTTGTGCAGCTCTTTGATGGTTCAAAATTTATTATGCATAATGTATGCCATGTACCTCAGCTATCATGCAATTTGATGTCACTTGGTCAACTTGATGACCTTGGTTACAAGGTGTTCTTCTATGCTTAGTCCTTTTGTATATCAAATGGCAATATGGTTATTGCAAAGGGAAGACAAGTTGGCTCACTTTATCCTTTATTTGTATCATAGAAAGAACACTTGTTAGCTATTACTGGATAGCCTATGGCTTGTTTTTGGCATGGTCATTTGGGCCATATATCTCATAGTGGAATGGAAAATCTTTATCATTCTGGCTATTTACGTGTGTTATCTTTCTCTAATTTTTCATTTTCTGAGCATTTTCAATATGGAAAGCAAACCAAAAATGTGCATAGAATGCACATTCAATCTTCAATTCAACCTTTAGATCTCATTCATACAGATGTGTGTGGTCCTATGCCCATTAGGTCCTTAGGTGGTTCTCTTTACTTTTTCAGTTTCATAGTTGATGCTACTAGAAAAGTTTGGGTATATCCTATCAAATCGAAGGATGAAGTATTCCCTACTTTCAAAGAATTTCTTCCTTCAATTGAGACTGAAAAAGGAACAAAGCTTAAGGCTTTACATTTAGATAATGGGGGCAAGTATAGCTCACATGAATTCAGCCTATTCTGTGAGTCTGGAGGGAGTCGTAGAGAGTTTAAAGCTCCTTATACCCCAGTATAGAATGGTGTAGCTGAAAGGATGAATAGAACTATTCAAGATAGAGTAGTTTCTATGTTGCATCGTGCAAACCTCTCACAAGGGAGCCAAGGCTCTAGCACGAATCTTTGAGGTTGTTCCATCTCCTCAA
This sequence comes from Ceratopteris richardii, assembly GCA_020310875.1. Lineage (NCBI taxonomy): Eukaryota > Viridiplantae > Streptophyta > Polypodiopsida > Polypodiales > Pteridaceae > Ceratopteris > Ceratopteris richardii. Next base: position 38,414 of record MU261845.1, on the reverse strand, counting down.
AGTGGCCATATGAGGGGTGTTTGGACCTTAGAGAAGATTCTAGATGTGCCAAGGGCAAGGGCTATTTAAGGTTGGGAGGAGAGTCGCAGGTAGTTAATTGGGATCTTTCACCCTAGGAGCTTGAATTTCTACTCTGAGGATATCATCGTGGAGCTCTTGAGAAAAAGAGCACACTGTGGTGCATTGCAATCAAAATACTTACAACATTGTGGTGTCTATTATGCAAAGACCAATCATGTTGAGGTGAGGTATCACTCATTAGAGAATAATTAACAACGATGTAGTATTCTTGAGAAGGTTCATACTCGATGTAATGTTAGAGATGCTTTGACAAAAGCTCTACCACAAGATAGCTTTAGACATTGGTGTCACTTTATGAAGGTTACTAGATTCATGATTTTGTATAGTTCCATGTACACTCAGGAACATGCCCATCAGATGGGTATAGTTTGTATACTTACACTCAGGTGTCCATCATCATTCGTTATTTTCTCTCTCATATTTCACTTTCACCATATTGGCCTTTAGTGGGAGATCTTTACACTTAATGTCCATGTGAAATGCTAAATGGTTGTTAAAAACTTTTGAGCGTGTTCTTTAATAAAACATATAGTGGCAAAGTTGACCATAAACTATAAGTTCTATTGCATTTGTGAAACCTGGGATATTTGAGTTTGGCATCTTTGTGTACTGTTTGATTTCTACATATTCTACGGTTCTATGCAGATTATCGTGCATGTGGTCTGGAGCTTGATTTTCTACTATGAGGGCATCATCTTGAAGATCTATTAAAGGGGAATCCACCATGGTGAATTCCCCATTGCACCACTTCACTTTTTACTTATTATAAACCATAGATTCTAGAAGTTTCCTTATTTTAATATTTTAAGAAAAAGTTCACCAATCACACTATAAATAATTGTCTATATGGTAGGCAATAGGTGAGGCAACATCCACAAAATCCCTATTGACTGTTTATCCCCTATGAGATCAAGCAAGGAAGGTTCCAAGGTATCCCCGATATCAATGAACCCCTTTAGCTTAGATAATAGGTGAACAACCGAATATCCTACACCTTTGTTGGAGACCCAATCACAAATTGGACATAAATTTGAAGGTCAAATTCTAAGAAGAAAAGCACATGCCTATGTGAAGGTACAATTTCACACATGTACTCTATTTGTAAAGTTAGACTTAGCTTTAGTTCTAGAATTTTCAAAAGTCACGAGATTGAGAAAATCTATATAAGTTAGTGTGTATCAACAGACATAAATGTAAGAATGAGAGGTTGAGATCTAGAGTTCATTTTGTATGACTGAGAAATAGTTGAGCTTCTCTGAGTGAAAAAGCACCTTTTAAATTTTTTGACTTTCCATAGCTATCAGAAGTATTAATAGAAGTTCTATGTATAAGAAACTCTCCTCCCCTGCCCCGCGCTGCCCTCCTCCCCCGCCCCCTGCTTCCCTCCTCCCCCGCCCCCCGCTGCCCTCCTCCCTCGCCCCCCGCTGCCCTCCTCCCCCGCCCCCCGCTGCCCTCCTCCCTCGCCCCCCGCTGCCCTCCTCCCCCGCCCCCCGTTGCCCTCCTCCCCCGCCCCCCGCTGCCCTCCTCCCCCGCCCCCCGCTGCCCTCCTCCCCCGCCCCCCGCTGCCCTCCTCCCCCGCCCCCCGCTGCCCTCCTCCCCCGTCCCCCGCTGCCCCCCTCCCCCGCCACCCGCTACTCTCCTCCCCGGCCCCCCGCTGCCCTCCTCCCCCGCCCCCCGCTGCCCTCCTCCCCCGCCCCCCGCTGCCCTCCTCCCCCGCCCCCCGCTGCACTCCTCCCTCGCCCCCCGCTGCACTCCTCTCCCGCACCCCGCCCCTCCCCTCGCACACCCACACACACACACTCCCGCACATTAATACATCCCCACTCACATACACTCACCCACACCCACATATACACACGTACACCCACACATATGCACACACACTCACACACCTATACACACTCACACACATGCACATATGCACTCACCCGCACGAACATACTCCCTCACACATACATACACATATATTCGCTTTCACACACTCACACATGCAACACACACACACTTCCACACACACACACACACACCCTTCACATACACACATGCACATCTTCACACAACATGCACATATCCTCACACACACACAGCACACACGCACATGCATCACGCATACACATGCTCAACACACATACACACATGAGCACGCACACTCTTACATGCACACTCACATACACATGCACCCACACACACACACACTTACATACACACACCCACAATTACACACATGTGCACCCACACAAGCACACACAAAGGCCCCCACATTATGCCCACACACAACCACCCGCACGCATTCTCACTCCCACTGGCATACACACACCCACAATATTACACATCTCCCTACTGGGACCTCTTCCTTCAGCAAAGCTATGAAAATGGGCTCAGGAGTATACCATAATCTAAAGAGTGTAATGAAGAAGGAATATGGACGAGATTTTTAACGAGAAATAACCAATTGTGTCGATCGAAGACCCCTTTGACCAGAATGATTGGAAACATTATAGCAAGCTCACTAAACAAATTGGCAAACAAGTTCAAATGTTGGAGATGATTTATTAGTCACCAATCCTACAAAGGTATGGGATAAAAAGTGTGCAGGGTAAAAAGTGTGCAGGGTAAAAAGTGTGCAGGGTAAAAAGTGTGCAGGGTAAAAAGTGTGCAGGGTAAAAAAAAGTGGAAGCAGGGAAAAGCTTTTTGCCACCAACTATTCACGACGACTACCTTTTTTTGTGGATCTAATTCAAATCAAAAGAGTAATGGACCTTCCCCTCCAATTTTGGGCATTCCATCGGCGCGTGATCAGTGGACGTGAAGATTCGGCAAGGCTTTCTTGATCTATTGGGGCCTATAAAAACAATGGATTTGTGCTCATTGGGGGTACATTTGTGGAGTTACTTTGACGTGTGTATACGTGCAGAAGTTCTCTCTTGCACTTGGTGGTTTCAAGCCTATTGTAGGAGCTACTCTGTAGTGTGGATACAGAGGGTAGGCTTCTCAGTGGAGGGCTATGAGCACTATAGTGTAAGAGAGTGTCTTGGATTTTCTTTCTTTTCTGTGAGACACTATTGGTGTTAGGCTCTATTCTCATGAGCAATTCTTTCATCATTTGTATTGATCTGTATTTATCTGCATAGAGTACCACGAAGCTCTGAGCATTAGTTTTTGAGCATTTCCTTGACAAATCTTGTAATCATCTGAATCGAATCCAGAAGTGTATGGTCTTCCTGGGTCAATTGTTGTTCATATTTTCTGAAGTATGTACCACTCTGTGCAATCCTTGATATCTACCTGATCACAGAAATGTTAAAGGGTATACTTCCCTAAAGAGAACCCCCCTTGAGTAGGCGACGTACTAGATGTGTTAATCTTTAATCTCTACTTTAGTTAAAAGCGGATACCCCAGTACCTCCTCTACATCGCTCCTTTTAGGTTAGCTTGCATGTCATCTACACATGGCACTAGATATTGGTTCATAACAATCATTTGATTCAAATCATGCTTGTGTATCCAGATCCTAAAGGTCTCATTCGTGTTTTCCACCAAAAAAACAAGAGCTCAAGAATGAGATGAACTTGGCCTTCTACATCCATTGTGAAGTAGATAATTCACTCATCTTGCTACATATTTTTCTACAATAGTCAATTCCTATGGGGTTGCTCACATAGAGAGGCGATAATATGAACAACATCAAATTGATCATCTGAATCTCCTTAAGAAGATGTTTTTTTATTCTAGAAAAGCGGAAATAAGTCAATAACATATAACAATCCATGAATGTAACAGTCAATAATTATAAGATGTACGAACATGACAATAATAAGTGATAGTGTAGTGTCATGTTCCTACATCGTATAAAAATAAGATATGACAATCATGACTTTTAAAAAGTGATAAAATTTCTTATATGTGAACAAGTAGGTGAAATATTTTAATATCATGATTAGAAAATTCTGCATTCTCTTTATATTAAAAATTTGTTGCATGCATGGTATAGTGAATGCATGGAATATGTCAATGATAAATAAGATCTCTAGTATTACATCAGATGATTTTTTAAAAGAAATTAAAACATTTATTGCTCAAAATAGTTTCATGTATATCCCTTTATCCATATCTGAAACCAAACAAAGATCTTAAACCTACAAACACTTCAATTTGCTAAAGTAAAAGTATATTGTTCACAAAAAAAAGTTCCGGAGAATTGATCCATAGTTTGAAACTAATTTTATGTATACTAGGCACATGCCATGAGCTTGAGCACCACCAAATCTTGGTCCTAGAGTGAGAAACCACATAATCAAGTGTTTTTTAACATTAAACTCATAATCTATTACGATCCCAAAATGAAGTACCTCTCAAGAGAAAGGACTTCAGCATCTTGTGTTACGTTGCTCATCTACGCACAATGATGGGCCATGTGTGTAGTACTTCTCTTTCCCTCTCTCACTTTGCCTTCCACTTGGGTCAGGCAAGCACCTTCTTTCACATATAGATGGGAGTAAGCTCATGACGAGTTCGAAGAGCCACGTGCAGTCGAGCTTTACGCAGTGGGTGCCGAGGCCATGGCCCGCCTTTCGCACGCCATGGCACCACATCCCCACCTCCTCCCCAACTCAACCCCCAACTCCAACCCCCTCCAACCCCACTCAACCCCACCCTTGCGCCTCCTCATCCCCACCTCCTCCCCCACTCAACGCCCAATCCCAACACCCTCCTAACCCCACTCAACCCCACCCTTGCGCCTCCTCATCCCCACCTCCACCACTCAATCCCCAACCCCCTCCAACCCCACTCAACCGCACCCTTGCGCCTCCTCATCCCCACCTCCTCCCCCACTCAATCCCCAACCCCAACCCCCTCCAACCCCACTCAACCCCACCCTTGCGCCTCTTCATCCCCACCTCCTCCCCCACTCAACCCCCAACCCCAACCCCCTCCAACCCCACTCAACCCCAACCCCCTCCAACCCCACTCAACCCCACCCTTGCGCCTCCTCATCCCCACCTCCTCCCCCACTCAATCCCCAACCCCCTCCAACCCCACTCAACCCCACCCTTGCGCCTCCTCATCCCCACCTCCTCCCCACCTCAACCCCCAACCCCAACCCCCTCCAACCCCAATCAACCCCACCCTTGCGCCTCTTCATCCCCACCTCCTCCCCCACTCAACCCCCAACCCCAACCCCCTCCAACCCCACTCAACCCCACCCTTGCGCCTCCTCATCCCCACCTCCTCCCCCACTCAATCCCCAACCCCAACCCCCTCCAACCCCACTCAACCCCACCCTTGGGCCTCCTCATCCCCACCTCCTCCCCCACTCAACCCCCAACCCCAACCCCCTCCAACCCCACTCAACCCCACCCTTGCGCCTCCTCATCCCCACCTCCTCCCCCAATCAACCCCCAACCCCAACCCCCTCCAACCCCACTCAACCCCACCCTTGCGCCTCCTCATCCCCACATCCTTCCCCACTCAATCCCCAACCCCAACCCCCTCCAACCCCACTCAACCCCACCCTTGCGCCTCCTCATCCCCACCTCCTCCCCCACTCAATCCCCAACCCCAACCCCCTCCAACCCCACTCAACCCCACCCTTGCGCCTCCTCATCCCCACCTCCTCCCCCACTCAACCCCCAACCCCAACCCCCTCCAACCCCACTCAACCCCACCCTTGCGCCTCCTCATCCCCACCTCCTCTCCCACTCAACCCCCAACCCCAACCCCCTCCAACCCCACTCAACCCCACCCTTGCGCCTCCTCATCCCCACCTCCTCCCCCACTCAACCCCCAACCCCAACCCCCTCCAACCCCACTCAACCCCCACCCTTGCGCCTCCTCATCCCCACCTCCTCCCCCACTCAATCCCCAACCCCAACCCCCTCCAACCCCACTCAACCCCACCCTTGCGCCTCCTCATCCCCACCTCCTCCCCCACTCAACCCCCAACCCCAACCCCCTCCAACCCCACTCAACCCCACCCTTGCGCCTCCTCATCCCCACCTCCTCCCCCACTCAACCCCCAACCCCAACCCCCTCCAACCCCGCTCAACCCCACCCGGGCGCCCTCCTCATCCTCACCTCCTCCCCAAATCAACCCCCAACCCCAACCCCCTCCAACCCTACTCAACCACACCCCCACTCACCCCCACTACAAATCAAGGTAATTGGAGAAGCCGTCTTCATGTTCGGCTATTGCTCAGAGAGTGAATAAACATGCTGCTGCAAAACCTCATAAAGGGAACGTTGGAGCTGAAGAAAGTGGTACTGAGATGAAATTGACTGACAATGCTATGGATAGGGCTGGATAGGAAGGACTCGTTCTAGAATGATCTGAAGAGCAGCCGGGAGGTGAAAAATCGCACTCTGAACAGTCCTTAAAACGGGGAGACGGTATGGGATAAAAGTGTGCAGGGTAAAGAGTAGAAGCGGAGAAAAGATTTTGCCATGTGCCAACAATCATCCAGGAAGACTACCCATTTGTTTTGGGACTCAATTCAAATTGAGGGAATAATTGACCTACCCCTCCAATTTTGGGCATTCCACCGGCGCGTGATCACTGGACGTGAAGATTCGGCAAGGCTCTCCTGGCCTATTGGGGCCTATAATAACAATGGATTTGTGCTCATTGGGGGTACATTTTTTGGAGTTACATTGACGCGTGTATACGTGCAGAAGTTCCTTCTTGCACTTGGTGGTTTCAAGCCTATTGTAGGAGCTACTCTGTAGTGTGGATACAGAGGGGAGGCTTCTCAGTGGAGGGCTATGAGCACTATAGTGTAAGAGAGTGCCTTCGATTTTCTTTCTAATCTGCGTGTCAGTATTGGAAGTAAGCTCTATTCTCTTGAACAATTCCTTCACCATTTGTATTGACCTGTGTTTATCTGCATGAAGTGCCACGAAGCTTTGAGCGTTAGTTTTTGAGCACTTCCTTGACAAATCTTGTAATCATCTGATTCGAATCAAGAAGTGTATGATCTTCCTTGGTCAATTTTTGTTCATATTTTCTAGAGTATGTATCACTCTGTGCAATCCTTGTTATCTACCTGCTCACAGAAATGTTAGAGGGTATACTTCCCTAAAGAGAACCCCCCTTGAGTAGGCGACGTACTGGATATGTTAATCTTTAATCTCTACTTTTGTTAAATTTGGATACCCCAGTACCTTCTCTACAGTTTGGCACGCCCGGTGGGACCTTTGCATTTCTGTGAGAGGTATTTTGCCCTATTACAATTGCAAGTAGGTACATGACCCATACACGGGCAGATAAGGAGTCTCTTCGTGTTCGGAGGAGCCTTAACAAGTTAGCAATAACCACGGCTAGTGAGACTACCTCCCCTCTGCCTTCCCTAAATTTATCTATTGATTTGGGTACGACACCATTGTCAAAAGAGAGGTATAGGAGAACTCTAGACTTCTCCTCAGATACGTCCAAAGAAACACCAGTACAAATGGAGGACCTCTCTCATTTGCTCTCCAGATTAAACATCAAATTCCCTACCTTCAAGGGACAAGCTTATGAGGATGCTGATGATCATATGAGGAGATTCATCTCTTTATGCCGTGGAAGAGGTCTGCAAAATAGAGAGGATGCAATTGTGGCACTTTTTCCATCCACATTGGAGGGTCTTGTAGATAAATGGTATAGTCAATATGCAGATGGCCATTTCACTACATGGGAGGCTCTGAAGGCGGCATTCTCACAGACATTCCGACCAAGTGATTCCTCAGAAAGAGCTCTAGACCAGCTAGAGAACCTGAAGCTAAGGCCAGGTGAATCCTTTCATGAACTTCACACTAGAACAAAAGCACTTGTTGCACGACTACCACATGCTCCAGGTGATTTCTTGGTTAAAAAGTGGATTGAGAAGGCTCTACCCAGGTCATCTCAACAGAAGCTTTGTGAGTCTCTTAGATTGGATGCTACCCTCAATGATTTTGTTGCAGCTGCATCACGCATTGAAGAAGCAAGGCAACATTTTGAAGGGGATACACAACCAAAGTATGCTGCAGATCTGGATCCTATTGAGCAACTAAGGAGGGAACTCGAGGCATTAAAAATGCAACAAAATCAACAAGAAGAGAAGGTCTTGCCACCACTACGACGCACGGATGATGAAGTAGCCCAACTTCGCCGTGAGTTAGAAGATTTGAAGACCACACAAGATATAAGGAGACAAATTTGGTGCACGATCTGTAACAACAATGGACATTCCAATGCTAATTGCCCTATCAAGGTAAGCTGTCAATTTTGTGGAAAGGATGGTCATGAAGCTAGAGATTGCTACTACCTCAAGGGTACACAACAAAGAAGTAACCCTCAAACTTTGGATTCATACTATGCTAGTACTTCAAATACATCTAATAGAGAGGAGAATCGGCCTGCAAAACCTAGGTATAATAGACCTTTGATGTGCTATCGTTGTGGTGAGTACGGCCACATGCAAAACAGGTGTTCTCTCCCAGAAGATGCACCTCCTTGTCAACATTGTCCAGAGGCCAAGGATCATTATACCAAAGATTGCCCAAGAGGTCGACCTGCTCCAATTCATATGATTGCAGTCTCTCCACATGAAGAAGGAAAAACCACTCAGACTTATGCTGTTTCATCCTCTGCAATGCCCATGATGACTAGAGCTAGGCAAGCAGCTGCAACCCAGAGAGATGAGCAACAAGGATTTCAGGATAAAGAGGAAGAAAAGGAATCTGGATGGAAGGACCAAGTAGAAATTGAAGGAGTTTATGAAAAGGTGGCTACTACTATAAGGGACCAATCAACAAGACTACAAGAAAACACTCCGGAGGTAAACATTGAACAGATCTTGAAAAGTATTCATCACAAGGTTAGTCTATATGAACTTATAAGGATGGATTCAAAAATAAGAAGTGACTTACTGAAGATTATACACTCTGCTCACTTAGTCCCATCACCTAGTATAGATGGATTCATGGTTGATTTTCCCCCTGCACCCTTAGCAGACTACCAAAGTTCAAGATTATCACTTTGTATAAAGGATGAAGCTCTTACAGGTGTGATCATAGATGGAGGCTCTGGTATCAATTTGATGCCAGATTTTACAATGAAGAAGCTAAATTTGGACCGCACCAAAATGGCACCATTTACAGTTACACTAGTAGATCAACATCGCGTTGCGCCTCTTGGCATTATTGAAAAAGTACGGATGATAGTACAAGGTTGCCACTTTGTGTTGGATTTTGTTGTTATTGCGCTTCCACAGGAGACTTCCTATCCTTTGCTCCTGGGGAGACCTTGGCTGAGACAAGCAAAAGCTTTGCAAGATTGGGGGAAAAATAAACTATGGATTTCAACAAGCACCAATAGCCAATTGCAACTACACTTGGAAGAAGGATTTGATTCAGGAAAAACCACTGGATATACTGTGGATACTCAGGTAATGCCCTCTCTACCCCAAGAAGATGATACACTGTTAAATTGGATGATGGGAAGTGCAGAGTGTTGCACAGTGGAGATCAATGAAATTGAGGAAGAAGTTGTAGATAAGGAAATTACAGAAAAGGGCAATGAAGACCACAAGGTGTTGGAGAATGTGCAATTGAAGGAAAATACAAGCTTTGAGGAGGCAACCAATATAAAAGTATCAGAGAGGGAAGATTATGAACCTAAGAGCAGAGAAGATCTTCCTTTTACAGATATACCTCAAGGATGGATGAAAGAACATGTTGCAGAATATAAATTAAAATCCACTCCTGCATATAGTGGAGATGATTTCTCAAGCAAGACCAGTCCTGAAATATTGGTTCAAGAAGTAAAATTAGGGGATGAAGAGAACCCTCAAATGGTCCATTTGGCATCCTGGTTGTGGCATTATCCTCCCTTGCTACAGAAGGTAACTTCTTTGCTTTTCACTTATAAAAGTGTCTTCGCATGGTCCTACAAAGATCTAACAGGGATACCAGAAGAGCTTGGGTTACATCGGATACCCTTAATTGAGGGAGCCGCGCCTGTAAGAAGTAGGCCATATCGACTCAATCCGAAGTATGCAGAGGCGGTAAAAGCAGAGATTACAAAACTAGAAGAAGCGGGTATAATTGTTCCAGTAGAACATTCCAGGTGGCTTTCTTCTATGGTTATTGTGCCCAAGAAAAATAGTGGAAAAATAAGAGTATGTGTTGATTTTCGTGCTTTGAATAAAGTGACTATTCAAGATGGATTTCCTCAGCCTTTCACAGAGCAGGTGCTTAAGGAAGTAGCTGGTCACACTTTGTATAGTTTCTTGGATGGTTTTAGTGGCTACAACCAGATAGTAATTCACCCTGATGATAGGGACAAAACAGCCTTTGTTACTCCCTAGGGCACTTATGTCTATACTCGAATGGCTTTTGGTTTGAAGAATGCACCAGCTTCATTTAATAGAATGATGTATCTGATATTGGGCAAATGGTTAACAACATTTCTATACATTTTCATGGATGACTTTTCAGTATTTTCAGGTACAGATAAAAGAGCAGCAGTTCAAGATTTCCATGACCATTTGGAAAATCTAAAAGAAATTTTTGAGCAATGTCTCAAAACGGGTTTGAAATTGAATCCGGATAAATGTCACTTTTTGGTCACTAAGGGTACTCTTCTTGGTCACATAGTATCTCCTGAATGTATAACTGTTGACCCTGCAAAGGTTATTGCTATTCTTTCCATGCCAATTCCACAAAGTCCAAAGGAAGTGTAAAGTTTCTTGGGCCATGCAGGGTATCACAGAAGATTCATTAGGATGTATTCAGAAATTGCTAAGCCCTTGTCAAGGCTTACTAGTAAAAAGATCCCTTTCTCATGGAGTGTTGAAGCTGACAAAGCATTTTATGAACTAAAGTTGAGGTTATGTACTGCTCGACTTTTAAGTGTTCCTAATTGGTCATTGGAATTTCATGTGCATACAGATGCTAGTCTTCATGCTCTTGGTGCAGTTTTAGCTCAACCATCATCTCACAAAGTGGATAGACCTATCTCTTATGCCAGCAGATTACTCAACCAAGCTGAAAGGAATTACAGTACAACGGAAAGAGAAGGTTTGGCTATCGTATTTGCTCTTCAAAAGTTTCAACATTATCTCCTTGGTGTACATTTCATTGTTATCTCTGATCATCAGCACTTGAAGTATCTGATAAACAAGCCTAGAGTAGCAGGAAGGATTTGGAGATGGTTACTCTTGTTTCAAGAATTTAATTTTGATATTCATATTGAGCCAGGTAAAGAGCATTACATGGCAGATCAAGTGTCCAGAACTGCAATGAGTGAAAAGGCAACAGGTATTAATGATGAACTGGTGGATAGCAATCTTTTTCTAGTAGCAATTCGGACAGGTTGGTATGATGAAATTCTTCATGTTCTCACTACTGGAAAGATCCCAGAACACTTGGCACCTGTAGAAAAAAGAAGATTGCTTTTGAAAACCAAAGCATAATCTATTATAAATGAGAATTTATATAAATACTGTCAGGATAATATATTGAGAAAGTGTGTCTATCGAGAGGAGGTAAATCTTCTGCTAAAGGCCGCACACAGTGAAGGACATCTAAGGGGAGAAGAATTATCTCATAGAATCATCCACAAAGGTTTATGGTGGCCTCATATTTTCAAGGATGCCATCAAATTTGCAAAAGAATGCCACATCTGCCAGAGGTGTGCTCCCGCGCCAACCAGATTGAATTTCCAACGATTAGTCATATCTACCGGATGGCTTCCATTTGAACGATGGGGTCTGGATTTCATAGGACCAATTAGTCCAACTGGTCAACCTGGAGGAGAAAAGTATATTTTGATGGCCACATGCTATGCCACTAAATGGATAGAGGCTAAAGCTATTGTGGACTGCACCGCTATAACAGTAGCTAAATTTATGTATAAACGGATTTTCTCAAGATTTGGTTGCCCACTGGAAATTACTAGTGATAGGGGCACACATTTTGTAAATCAATTGCTCCAGTTTATATTTGACAAGTACAAAATCTTCCATAAAAAGTCTTGTGCCTATTACCCAAGGGCAAATGGCCAAGCAGAGAGTTCCAATAAGATTTTGATTGGACTACTTCGCAAATTATCTTTTGATCATCAAAGCTCTTGGCCACTAGCACTAATTGGTGCAATTTCGGCTTTCAGAACCACGAAGAGGGGAACCACAAGCGAGACTCCATTTCGCTTAGTTTATGGGAAAGAGGCATTGGCACCATTTGAGTTTATCATCAGAAAAGAAATAGGAATCAGAACCATTGGAATTGAACCCCCCATTCAGAGACTGGTGGCATTAGAAGAGTACAGAGAAGGGGCAATGCAGAAACTTCTGGTGACACAAGAAGAGCGCAAGAGATTGCATGACAGGTATCTGAGATCCAATGAAGTTCAGGAAGGGTCTATGGTTTTAGTGCATCAGGTTCCACCAATTCAAACTAAATTGGCACCCAAGTGGATAGGACCTTATAAGGTAATTAAGGTATTGCCACATGGCACAGTGCATCTCGAAGATCTGCAGGGTAAAAGGATTCCCCTGGTCAACATCTCCAGGGTGAAGAAGTATCTAAAATAGGTCAAAATGAAAGCACTCCACCCCTTGTACATACCGTATTTCTTTACAGTAATTACAGCATATCTAGATCTCTTTGAAATAAGCAGAATAAGGAAGAAATTGCACCAGGGACGGTGCAAAAGCTTGATGTGGGGGTCTGTAGTAGTACTTCTCTTTCCCTCTCTCACTTCTCCTTCCACTTGGGTCGGGCAAGCTCCTTCTTTCACATATAGATGGGAGTAAGCTCATGAGGAGTTCGAAGAGCCACGTGCAGTCGAGCTTTACACAGTGGGTGCCGAGGCCATGGCCCCCCTTTCGCACGCCATGGCACCACATCCCCACCTCCTCCCCAACTCAACCCCCAACTCCAACCCCCTCCAACCCCCTCCAACCCCACTCAACCCCACCCTTGCGCCTCCTCATCCCCACCTCCCCCACTCAACCCCCAATCCCAACCCCCTCCTAACCCCACTCAACGCCACCCTTGCGCCTCCTCATCCCCACCTCCTCCCCCACTCAATCCCCAACCCCAACCCCCTCCAACCCCACTCAACCCCACCCTTGTGCCTCCTCATCCCCACCTCCTCCCCCACTCAACCACCAACCCCAACCCCCTCCAACCCCACTCAACCCCACCCTTGCGCCTCCTCATCCCCACCTCCTCCCCCACTCAACCCCCAACCCCAACCCCCTCCAACCCCACTCAACCCCACCCTTGCGCCTCCTCATCCCCACCTCCTCCCCCACTCAATCCCCAACCCCAACCCCACTCAACCCCACCCTTGCGCTTCTTCATCCCCACCTCCTCCCCCACTCAACCCCCAACCCCAACCCCACTCAACCCCACCCTTGCGCCTCCTCATCCCCACCTCCTCCCCCACTCAATCCCCAACCCCAACCCCCTCCAACCCCACTCAACCCCACCCTTGCGCCTCCTCATCCCCACCTCCTCCCCCACTCAACCCCCAACCCCAACCCCCTCCAACCCCACTCAACCCCACCCTTGCGCCTCCTCATCCCCACCTCCTCCCCCACTCAACCCCCAACCCCAACCCCCTCCAACCCCACTCAACCCCACCCTTGCGCCTCCTCATCCCCACCTCCTCCCCCACTCAATCCCCGACCCCAACCCCCTCCAACCCCACTCAACCCCACCCTTGCGCCTCCTCATCCCCACCTCCTCCCCCACTCAACCCGCAACCCCAACCTCCTCCAACCCCACTCAACCCCACCCTTGCGCCTCCTCATCCCCACCTCCTCCCCCACTCAACCCCCAACCCCAACCCCCTCCAACCCTACTCAACCCCACCCTTGCGCCTCCTCATCCCCACCTCCTCCCCCACTCAATCCCCAACCCCAACCCCCTCCAACCCCCCTCAACCCCACTCTTGCGCCTCCTCATCCCCACCTCCTCCCCCACTCAATCCCCAACCCCAACCCCCTCCAACACCACTCAACCCCACCCTTGCGCCTCCTCATCCCCACCTCTTCCCCCACTCAACCCCCAACCCCAACCCCCTCCAACCCCACTCAACCCCACCCTTGCGCCTCCTCATCCCCACCTCCTCCCCCACTCAATCCCCAACCCCAACCCCACTCAACCCCACCCTTGCGCCTCCTCATCCCCACCTCCTCCCCCACTCAACCCCCAACCCCAACCCCCTCCAACCCCACTCAACCCCACCCTTGCGCCTCCTCATCCCGACCTCCTCCCCCACTCAACCCCCAATCCCAACCCCCTCCAACCCCACTCAACCCCCACCCTTGCGCCTCCTCATCCCCACCTCCTCCCCCACTCAATCCCCAACCCCAACCCCCTCCAACCCCACTCAACCCCACCCTTGCGCGTCCTCATCCCCACCTCCTCCCCCACTCAACCGCCAACCCCAACCCCCTCCAACCCCACTCAACCCCACCCTTGCGCCTCCTCATCCCCACCTCCTCCCCCACTCAACCCCCAACCCCAACCCCCTTCAGCCCCGCTCAACCCCACCCGGGCGCCCTCCTCATCCTCACCTCCTCCCCAACTCAACCCCCAACCCCAAACCCCTCCAACCCTACTCAACCCCACCCCCACTCACCCCCACTACAAATCAAGGTAATTGGAGAAGCGGTCTTCATGTTCGGCTATTGCTCAGAGAGTGAATAAACATGCTGCTGCAAAACCTCATAAAGGGAACGTTGGAGCTGAAGAAAGTGGTACTGAGATGAAATTGACTGACAATGCTATGGATAGGGCTGGATAGGAAGGAATCGTTCTAGAATGATCTGAAGAGCAACCGGGAGGTGAAAAATCACACTCTGAACAGTCCTTAAAACGGGGAAACGGTATGGGATAAAAGTGTGAAGGGTAAAAAGTAGAAGCGGAGAAAAGATTTTGCCATGTGCCAACAATCATCCAGGAAGACTACCCATTTTTTTGGGACTCAATTCAAATCGAGGGAATAATTGACCTACCCCTCCAATTTTGGGCATTCCACCGGCGCGTGATCAGTGGACGTGAAGATTCGGCAAGGCTCTCTTGGCCTATTGGGGCCTATAATAACAATGGATTTGTGCTCATTGGGGGTACATTTTTTGGAGTTACATTGACGCGTGTATAGGTGCAGAAGTTCTCTCTTGCACTTGGTGGTTTCAAGCCTATTGTAGGAGCTACTCTGTAGTGTGGATACAGAGGGGAGGCTTCTCAGTGGAGGGCTATGAGCACTATAGTGTAAGAGAGTGCCTTGGATTTTCTTTCTATTCTGCGTGTCACTATTGGAATTAAGCTCTATTCTCTTGAACAATTCCTTCACCATTTGTATTGACCTGTGTTTATCTGCATGAAGTGCCACGAAGCTTTGAGCGTTAGTTTTTGAGCACTTCCTTGACAAATCTTGTAATCATCTGATTCGAATCAAGAAGTGTATGATCTTCCTTGGTCAATTTTTGTTCATATTTTCTAGAGTATGTAACACTCTGTGCAATCCTTGTTATCTACCTGCTCACAGAAATGTTAGAGGGTATACTTCCCTAAAGAGAACCCCCCTTGAGTAGGCGACGTACTGGATGTGTTAATCTTTAATCTCTACTTTTGTTAAATTTGGATACCCCAGTACCTCCTCTACACCATGTAACTATCATATGTCAATCGTTGCGCTAAATTTCACATGTTTCCTCGTCCTGTTGATCTTCGGTTACTTCTTCTTGTTGTATCATTTAGATATGCCTTTCTAACTCCTAGAGTCTCCATAGAGGGAAATTGAAGTTCCTCATATCTTTTATGAATCACATGAGTCTCCATCATTATGTTCGAAACCTATCAATGCTTTATTACGAGCAATAAAATTTTCTTTACCTTTCATGGATGTAGTTGATGATTTTTTTGGACTAAAATTTCCACACAATCTTCCACTCTATGGATTTGAGTTGGCACTATGGCTTGGTGACACTCACAACTTGAGATCATACTCTTCAATTTTTGGCATTTCCTTTGTCATTAGCGTAATGGTTAAGTCATTTGGCATTGATATAGAACCTTGACATCTCATCAAATACCATATCTATGCTTATCTTCACTCTTTTTATGAGTGGGTTGTATCGTTTATATCCCTTTCGCTCAACGGAATACCCAATGAAGATACATTTCTCTACTTTTTGGGCATATTTTGTGCTTAACTCATCTAGAACATGTACATATGTGATAAGTTTTGGTTTTACCTATAAACTTCTCTTCGGGTGTAACTTGATGTACAATAGTAGTTCGAGTTATATTCTTGATGTATACAAAAATATGCACATCTTCTACCAAATAACAATGAGGCATACTTTTCTCAACCATCAAGACTCTTGCTATTTTTGTAATATGTTTATGTTTATGTTCAGTGAGATTTCTAAAGTGATTTAATACTTGACTTTTATCTTTCATGAAGTATACCCATACCTTCGTATATGGTCATCAATCAAAGTGATATAAAACCTGTATCCTCCCATAGATGTGATCTTTGTAGGATCCCAACCGTGTATGTACTATTTTTAGTACATT
The DNA here is from genome assembly GCA_020310875.1 of Ceratopteris richardii. NCBI lineage: Eukaryota > Viridiplantae > Streptophyta > Polypodiopsida > Polypodiales > Pteridaceae > Ceratopteris > Ceratopteris richardii. The sequence continues at coordinate 21,776 of MU261845.1, read as the reverse complement.
ATCATTAACATGCTTGTCATGTGGAAATGATACCCTGGATTGATTACCAAATTGAAATGTTTCACATATGTTGCACATATTTGTTAGTCCATTGGCAAGCTTCTTTGATTATATCAAATTTAACCTTTGAAAATTTGTATGTCCCATTCCCTCATGCCAAATCCCCTGATCTGCAATAACACCTACACCTTTTGCAAACATGGCTACATTCATTTCAAGAATTTCCACATTCATTATGAACATCCTACAAACTTTGTTACCTTTGGTGACCAAGCTCACATGTTGTTGGTATTCATTTATATATAAACCATCATATTGAACCTAACTTAAAATCCCAAGTCAACCATTTGTTTAAAAACACGAGATTCTTTGTTATATTGGGGAAATGTAGTACATCAAAAAGATGTTTTACCTTCCCCTCTTGTTGGCACTCAAGGTCAAGCACAAGGCATCGAAACACATCAAAGAAGTGGACACACAAGAAGAGGGAGCATGTATGGAGCTCCAAGAAGTATGTGTCGAATTCTCAAAAGAAAGTCGTATAAAAAAGTGATTTTGATCAGTATAAAATATTGTAAATATAATTTCACATTTTTGTAGCTAGAATTTCTTCAACCAAGGATTACTCGATCTTTTTAACTAGGTCGGACACTAAGTCTAGACATGGCCAAAGCTAGTGAAAAAATATAAAAAGAGCTAGAAAGCTCATTTTTGGCTTGATATTTTTTAGGTTATCTTCTTGATGATTGTAATCAAGTAATTGACAATCAAAGCTTCCATTGTTCCTATCTTTGTTATCTTTCCTTATATGTGTGTGTGCGTGTGCATGTATGTGCTTGTCACTTGCATTTGCTTGCGAAAATTGTTCATGATCTTCATATCCTCCTCACATCTTCATGGATTGACAATTAAAGGAGGTGGTTCTCATGCTTAGGCTACATCAAATAATGGATCCATTGTCGGGGAGCATTGCTAGAGGACAAGCATTGTGATGGTAAGATTGTAGTTTTGCGATGTTGGAAGGTAAAAAATAGTCATTTTTTGTTAACTTTCTGATTTTTTTTCTTCATCACCATCTTCTCCCATCTTGATCTTCACATACATTTTTTGTTTTTGACTGTATATTCCTCTTTTTCACCTCATTTATCATTTCTAGTTGTACAAGAGAGAGAGTGGGAGAGGAAGTGTTTGTTGTACAAGTTTATATGATTTTTGCACTCCTTTGCATGACACATAGGCCTCGAGGATTGATTTCAATTTTTTGCTAAAATTCTCAAAAAATTGCAATTTCGTGGAGAAAATCATGACTTTGAGGAAAATTTTAATTTTTTTGAGCATTGAAATTTTCTTAGCATTCAAAGTTCCTCCGTTAGATCATAGTCAAAATCACAATTCTTTAGTAGTCTCAGCATTGCAATTGTCTCATAGCATCATCATTGTCTCACAACATTGCAATTGTCTAGCAACATCACGATTGTCTCACCTTCTTAAAATTGTGATTGTCTATTAGTCTTAGCATTGCTATTCTCTCACAAAACTATGATGTTCTCACAGCATCACGATTGTCTGACCTTCTCAAAATCGTGATTCTCAGCTAGTCTCAGCATCATGATTATCTCACAAGATTGTGGTTGTCTTAGAGCATCGTGATTGTCTAACATTCACAAAATTGTGATTCGCGGGTTCTCTTAGCATCATGATTGTTTATCTCTCAAATTTTGATTCTCTAGTTGTCTTAACATCAGGATTGTCTGACTATCACAAAATTGCGATTTTCTCATAACATCTTGTTTAATCATTTTGACCGCAAGGAGCCTAAATTGACATAATGTTTTCATCCAGAATCCATTTTCTGAGCTCTAGAGTGCATAAATAAGCCAATGGATCTCCAAAGGATTTTTTTGGAAAGATAAGGGGAAAATGGGTCGTAAAAAATTGTCTGAATCAAAATTGTCTATCAAATAAATTAAAGTTAAAGCTTGATCTAAACTGGCGACTTTTAGAGGTCCATTAAGAGCCATTCAAGGGTGTCAAAAGAAAGGTAAAGTATAGAACAAAGAAAGGATTGGGGAGCATGCTTATTCGACATCGAAACAGTTTTAACGTCAATTGACTAGAGGTTAGAGGAACCCTCAACCCCCTTAGTCAATTTCTAAAACATACTAAGTGCGATTAGTGTTACTCATAAATTAGGGTCACATTAAGAACAATAAAAATGTAAGAAAGCATAATTTCTTGTGCAGTAACTTATATTCCAATGTCAAATCACGATGTGTAAATATAGTAGAAAATGACAATATCTAAATCTAGGTAGGAATAGTAACTAGATACAAGAGATTGTGTGCCTAAGAAGTATGAAGAGTGTGTGTGTTAGAATATGGAGAATATGAACAATTTAGAAATATTTTATAGCAAACCTTAATTCTCATTAACCTAAATAAAAGAACGAGTGAATGAAGAATTGAGCACAAATGTAGACTTGTTACTCATAGAATGTTGGGTGACATGAACTCCTCTAGATGTCTCTAGTTGTAAAGCATACCTCCTCCAAGTGTGTGAGAGCACTTCTACTAGTTGATCACCTCTAAGACCTCCTTCAACTTGCATTGAGCATGAGTTGATGGATTTATTATAAGCCAAGGTAGTGCCTATATAGTTTTGATGAAGCTTCAAAAAGAAACCACGATTAAAGCCTTAGCAAAAAGCTCTAGGATTGCCACAAAAAGGTGAGGACTGTGTCGCAGAAAGTTGATCGCTATTCTTTTTAGCATTTTGAGAGACTCTTCATGAAATATGTCCACCAAAATTATATATCATTAGGTTTTGATTTTTTCACTCTACCATTTATGAGGATCAAACTTGGCCTACAAGGTCAAATACATGCCTTTATTTGTGTGCATTTCTAAGAAAAATGTGAGCTCTCCTTGATCACTAATCTTGAAATCTTCTTGCATATGCCTTTTTAATTATTTATATTCCATTCAAGTCTTGAAGAAACAAGGATTTTTATTGCTTGAATTGAAGCCTTCATCTTTTAGATAGGTTGCCAATCTGAAATTCCAAGCTCTACGAGCTTGTTTCAATCCATACGATGCCTTTTTGAGACCCCATACATAGGTAGGATAATTAGGGTTTTCAAATTCTAGGGGTTGTGAAATGTATAACTCTTCATTGATCCACCAATTGAGAAAAAGCATTCTTCATATGAAAATGAAGTAGCTTCCAATTCCTTGTAGCCACTAAAATAAACAATGTCATGATGGTAGTTATGTTGGAAACTAGTGAGAAATTCTCCCAATGGTCTATGCTGTGAGTTTGGGTACATCCTTTATCAACAAATCTAGCTCTGTACCTAAAAATTGATCCATCTCAATTCCTTTCGAGCTTATAGACACTTCTGCAACCTATTACCTTCTCATCTGTTTCAATTTAAACTAACTCCCATGTCTGCATTTCCTTTAAAGCTTCTATCTCTTTGTTCATGGCTTTCTCACTATTAAACATGTCCTTAACTTCTTCATATGTTGAAGGTTCCTCTAACATTAATTCTTTCACAGACTAAATGGAACGATTTGTTACAGATGTAAAGTCATATCCATACCTTTTAAGTTCCTTTCCCTCCCTTGTTAATCGTCTAGGACTATGTTTAGAGCATTCCGCACATTCTTGCAACTTGGACTTTCCTCTTGATTTCCAAAGCTTATAACCTATTGCCTTCTCATCTTGATCATAATCTGGTTCACTTCTAGAGTCCTACACTGGTGTATCATGCTTGATACCTAATGGTTAAAAATTTGAAATAGGGTCATAAGTTAAGTTGAACTTTTTTTGTCGTCACCATACCATGATCTATGTTCTTCAAATACAACATCTATACTGATGGTATATTTATCTTTGGATTGATTATAGAACCTTTAGCCCACTTGAATCCAATCATATCGGATGATTACAACCTTGGTTTCCCTTTCATCCCATTTTCCTCTAATTTGTGAAGGTACATGTACAAATGCTAAGAAACCAAAAACATTACAGTGACCTAGACTTGCTTTTCTACCATTCCTAGTTTCATAAGGGGTCATAACTTGAAGGGATTTGGATGCAGATATATTCACAATATACATAGGAGTTCAAACTACCCCTACCCATAGATAATGTGGTAGTTTCTTTCCTTCAAGCATAGTCCTTGCTGATTGAACTAGGTTTTTGTTCCTCCTCTCTAAAATACCATTCAGTTTAGGAGAGTACCTTGTAGTCAATTCAATTTTAATACCTTTATCTTTCATATAATCATCAAGATCTTTGGAGAATTATTTGCCCCTTCCATCATATCTGAGTTTCTTCAATGATCTACCTCTATGAGTTTCCACATGTGCTATGTACTTCTTGAAGCATTAAAACAATTGAATTTTATTCTGGACAAATATCCTATGATTACAACCTTGGTTTCCCTTTCATCCAATTTTCCTCTAATTTGTGAAGGTACATGTAGAAATGGTAAGAAACCAAAAACATTGCAATGGCGTAGACTTGGTTTACTACCATTCCTAGCTTCATAAGGGGTCATAACTTGAAGAGATTTGGATGCACATATACTCATAATATACATAGCAGTTTAAGCTACCTCTACCCATAAATAATGTGGTAGCTTCTTACCTTAAAGCATAGTCCTTGTTTATTGAACTAGGTTTTTGTTCCTCCTCTCTACAATACCATTCAATTTGGGAGAGAACCTTGTAGTCAATACCCTTTTGATACCTTTATCTTTCATATAATCATTAAAATCTTTGGAGAATTATTTGCCCCTTCCATCAGATCTCAGTTTCTTCAATGATCTACCTCCATGAGTTTTCACATGTGCTATGTACTTCTTGAAGCATTAATTAAACACTTGAATTTTATTCCTCATAAAGTACAAAATAATCCATCTATTGTGATCATCAAGAAAAGACTTATAATACCTTGAGCTTTCAAATGAAGGTTCTTGACTTGGGGCCCACATATCCGTGTGCACTAAGTCCAAGAGATTTTTGTGAATGTAGACTTTGTGGTTGATAGGTTGTCTTTGGGGCTTCCCAATTCTACAAACATCACATCTGCTGATCATGTCCTGATTTGATATGTTTGGCAACCCTAGAACACTTTGATGAAGACATATATCTTTCAAGGTTCTTTCATTCACATGAACAAGTCTCTTATTCCAGACTTCAAGATCACTTAGGGTTTGACACTCAAACTAAAAATAGAGCTATGTTCCTAGTTTTTCCTATCTAAAAATTAATTAGTCTACTTTGCTTCTCACCTTTGGATATCTTCTTCAATCCTTCAAATTGATCTTCCACATAAAATCCATGTTGGGGGAACCTAACTTGCAAACCTTTTTCTATTATTTGGCATATACGTATTAGGTTTTTGGTGACAGTGCGTACATAGAGAACCTTAATCAAAATATTTTTCCTACAATTGGGAACTTCGACATTGCCATTCTTCTCCACATTGTGCTTACCATACTCTATTTTTACTTCATGCAAATGTTTGGGATTAAGTTAGTGAGATAAAAGAGCAACATTTCATGCAACATGGTTTGAACAACCTAAATCAATGTACAAAAAATTTTCATCTTCTTTACCTCCTTTTTGACTCTAATCATTCGAAGCAATGAATGTTCATGTGATTGATCCTCTAAATAGTTGTTGAAGTCCTTCTATTATGTGTGTGCATACACATGCATATGCATGTGTGTATGCATGTGCATGTGTATGCATGTGCATGTGTATGCATATGCATGTGTGTATGCATATGCATGTGTGTATGCATATGCACGTGTGTATGCATATGCATGTGTGTATGCATATACATGTGTGTATGCATATGCATGTGTGTAAGCATATGCATGTGTGTGTATATGTGAGTGTGTTTATTCATATGTGAGTGTGTATGTATATGTATATGTTTCTCTCTCTCTCTCTCATGTGTATGCGTATGCATGTGTGTATGCATACACACATGCATATGCATCTGTGTATGTATACACACATGCATATGCATGTGTGTATGCATATGCATGTTTGTATGCATATGCATGTGTGTATGCACATGCATGTGTGTATGCATATGCATGTGTGTATGCATATGCATGTGTGTATGCATATGCATGTGTGTATGCATTTGCATGTGTGTATGCATATGCATGTGTGTATGCATATGCATGTGTGTATGCATATGCATGTGTGTATGTATATGCATGTGTGTGTATATGTGAGTGTGTGTGTGTATATGTGAGTGTGTATTTATATGTGAGTGTGTTTATACATATGTGAGTGTGTATGTATATGTTTATGTCTCTCTCTCTTTCTCATGTGTATGCATATGCATATGTGTATGCATACACACATGCATATGCATGTGTGTATGCATATGCATGTTTGTATGCATATGCATGTGTGTATGCATATGCATGTGTGTATGCATACGCATGTGTGTATGCATACGCATGTGTGTATGCATATGCATGTGTGTATGCATATGCATGTGTGTATGCATATGCATGTCTATGCATATGCATGTCTATGCATATGCATGTGTATGCATATGCATGTGTATGCATATGCATGTGTGTATGCATATGGATGTGTGTATGCATACACATGCATATGCATGTGTGTATGCATACACATGCATATGCATGTGTGTATGCATATGCATGTGTGTATGCATATGCATGTGTGTATGCATATGGATGTGTGTATGTATATGCATGTTTGTATGCATATGCATGTGTGTATGCATATGCATATGTGTATATAGATGCATGTTTGTATGCATATGCATTTGTATGCATATGCATATATGAATATGCATTTGTACATATGTGAGTGTGTGTGTATATGTGAGTGTGTATGTACAAGTAAGTGTGTTTATACATATGTGAGTGTGTATGTATATGTATCTCTCTCTCTCTCTCTCTATCTCTTTCTCTCTCTCTCTCTCTCTTTCTCTCTCTCTCTCTATGTCAATTGAAAACAAAACAATCACTTACATCGATGTAATTGTTTGAATCGTTGTAGTCAGAATCCACTTGAAGTTGTCCTTCGTCGATTTTCCAAAGACTTGGTCCCAAAATCTGTTGCAGAACTAAAAAGATAAGATATTAGAAAAGGAAAAATATAAACAAAGAAAAGAGAGTGCCACAGTATGTGCCATATACTTACCAAAACTTCAGATATAGAAAAAACAGAGGTGTGCTTAGAGAAAGACAAAGAGAGAGGGAGGGAGAAGAGAGAGAGAGAGAGAGGGGGAGAGAGAGAGAAAGAGATAAAGATTGACAAGCACAGATAGGTTGTTCGTTCATGCAAAGTCAACAGTAGAAGATCTAGTTTCAAAACACCCGAAATGTCGAATTTTTGCTCTCGGGCCTGGTAAAAACACGACATCGATATGAGCGTCGGTATGAGCGTCCATATGAGCCTCAATAGTTTCTACTAAATTACCGATGCTTATACCAATGTCGTTGTACTGATGCATCGATTGCCTAGTCGGTTTTCCTAAATGTTTCGATGGTCATACGGATGCGCACCCGTGACCGTCGGTATGCCGATCATCGGTATGGCCTTGATGTGTTGTAGTGTATCCTCAACAACGAGCATACAAAATACATCATTATTTTGACCCATGTCCACTAAAAAGATATCATGATGTTAAAAATGTGTGTATCTCGAAAAGTAGAACACAAGCACGATGTCAAGCTGTGCTAACCTATAGCACACTTCAAGGTCTTGTAGTGGGGAGCTAAAACTTGTATATATGTTTGGCACAAAAAGATGAAATTTCCTACATATGCACCATGATAGTGCATTCGAAGGCCTAAATGAGTTGATATTAAAATTTTGAAGTCACAAAGGGAAGAAGTTTTAAACTCCTAATTGCCTTGGCCATGCTCACTAATTTTGTGCAATTTTGAGAATGTGACCAAACGAGTGTTGATGATGCCCTAGATGAGGTGCCAACATGCTCTGATACCAGTTGTTCGAGTTTGAGGTCTGGGAAGGCACATAAACAACACAAGGAAAAGAAGAAGCTCAAAGCACAACACAATATAGAATGTATTACCACGAGAATGTGTAAAGATAAGTGACCTATTAGTGCTATAGATATATATACAACCGAGGGCAAGAACTCGATATATACAACTCGAGTGATGTGTTCACACATCACTATAGAAATATATCGACATGGGACAATTAGAACACTATGACCACCATAGTTGTAAATGAAAGATACTCCAAGCAGCATCTTTGTTCCTTTTTTGGATGAGCCATCAAACCATAATAGAACTGATTAAAATATTTCAGTAGAATGCTAGAGAAAATAGTTGTTTCCATAACCATAAAAAGTCATTTAGTGTATGTATTATCAATCTTTCTTTTATCTTAATACTAAGAATATTCCCTCTATCATACCGTACACTATATATTAGGCCATCCATCAATTGAAACAAGATATCAACATTATTTGCACATTCGAGGGATATTAAAGCTCGAAAATCATAACCTATTCGTCAAGAATTCTAGATGCTATGCTACACGGAAGAGGTTTTCTTCACTTCCAATCCATCTATTGTATATTTCGTGATCTAGAGAAACCCATACTAGTAAGTTTATGTGTACGAAAGAAGCTCCTCATCAAAGGTTAGTACACATGTCTTATGTGCCAATTGAATTTTATACAGGGCTCTAGAAGACATGTCGAAAACCCACTTTTGTACACATGTTAATAGAAGCCTAATCGACATGAAGTAGTGTGATCTCCTTTGATTTCTGAATCCAAGCATATTTGTCCATTCAACTATATGAATGTTTACCCATTTGATGCAATCGCAAGTCACCGTTTACTGGACCCAAATCATCTAACGAATGCTGTCAAGTCTAAAGCACTCTATCGTCGATGTACGATGGTGAATTGATCGAAGCATAGTAGGAAGATTTATGCTCTTCGTAGATATTCGGAATTTTCCATTGTGGGCCTTCGCGCTCGCTAATGTAAGCAGCAGGCGATAAGGAACTACCTTGTTGGTGGCCAATCCCAGGTTGCTCGATGTTACTGTAGACGAGGTCATCGCCCTCATCATGATGATGGGGTCTATTGAAGATGGGGGGACTTGTGCAGGCGACGTAGCGAGGGATTGGTCTTATCAGCGCCGGTTGTGCGATTCGGTCGCCAGCAGCGCCTGGACAATGGCGATGAGGCACCTTCGCGTCCGGAACAGAATCTCCAAGTTGTATGATGGCCGCTGCTTTCGAGGTGGGCGAAGCGGATTGCTCCGAAGACTTTCGCTTACCGAGAGGAGAAGAACAGAAACAAAGGCATCCGCGTCGCCAGCGGCGCAGGTGTGTGGCGGCTTCACCTGTTAGAGATTGAACCACAGATGAGAAGTGGGACGAACAAACTCGGACGGTCTTCGGCGGGTAACTGTAGATAATTATCGGATCCCTTTTGAACGCTGTCGTAGAAAGAGCTCTCGATGGACTAGGTTGTGAGTGTTCAACAGTTGAGTCATGGCCTCTGTGCCACTCTTCCTGGTCTTCTTTCTCCGTGTACATTCCAAATAACAGTCCTTTGAAGCTTCTTCGAAGTTCATGCTATTGAAGTCTGTATCCTGACTGCTATGTCTTGGCGCTCACAAAGCGAAAGAGGGCACGTCCGCCTCTCCCCTCTTAATCAAAGATCGAACTAAAAAGCTCGAAATTGAAGGCTGCTTGTATGTTAACTGTTTCTAACATCGGTGATTCGTTGGGCGGTGCCAAGTCAACTATGAACGCATGTCATTACTCACGACAGAACTGCCCCTCTGAAGATTATCTATTGCACGCGAATGGATATTGGACATGTCAGCTTCAACATATTTGACAAGAACATGCATAGAACGTGTGAAATAGACAATTATGCAGCTGTGAAATAGACAGTGTGCACTCACTCATTTATGCTATAAGAGTTGACTAAAGACCATTAAGTCCATAAAACGTGCTTGAAAGTTGCTTAAAAAAGGGAATTCAGTTTTGCTGCCTCTTTAATGCTGATGGACTGCGTGGTTACACTTCAAAGTCAAGCCTGAGCTTAACAAAAACATGTTCAACATAGAATCCCTGAATCTAGATATGATACCCCTTGTTGTGGCCCCATATAAAAATAAAGCTTTAAATGTAAAATATGATAATTAATTTTTCTTCATAAATTTATGATAAAACTAGATGATCTTGGAAAATATTATACTCCATCAATATAGGCCAATATTGAAAAACGTTCATAATCTTATGGTCAAAGTGGTCAAAGTGAACTCCTTGACTGGAAGCCGTATGTCCCAAATATTCAAGTTTTGTTTTTACAAGAACATTTTTCAAAGTTTTCATATATTTTTCTTTTAAATACGAAATTAAAATGTTTACGAAAATATATCTTCTTAAAACGGTCAACTTTAGTACCATGTAGAATATCACCGAACTAAACAAGGAAAAATTGATTAATATTCAACAAATATGTCAATCATTCATGAGAATTTGAAAGATGCATCTATTAATCTATATGTAATTACCTTAATTTATAATGAATAAATCGGTATAAAAGCATTCTTATATATGTCAACAATTCACATGTAAATTTCAATAAGAACCGAATATAAGATCAATTCTACTAAATATAATCGCTCCTTTTAGGTTAGCTTGCATGTCATCTACACATGGCACTAGATATTGGTTCATAACAATCATTTGATTCAAATCATGCTTGTGTATCCAGATCCTATAGGTCTCATTCGTGTTTTCCACCAAAAAAACAAGAGCTCAAGAATGAGATGAACTTGGCCTTCTACATCCATTGTGAAGTAGATAATTCACTCATCTTGCTACATCTTTTTCTACAATAGTCAATTCCTATGGGGTTGCTCACATAGAGAGGCGATAATATGAACAACATCAAATTGATCATCTGAATCTCCTTAAGAAGATGTTTTTTTATTCTGGAAAAGCGGAAATAAGTCAATAACATATAACAATCCATGAATATAACAGTCAATAATTATAAGATGTACGAACATGACAGTAATAAGTGATAGTGTAGTGTCATGTTCCTACATCGTATAAAAATAAGATATGACAATCATGACTTTTAAAAAGTGATAAAATTTCTTATATGTGAACAAGTAGGTGAAATATTTTAATATCATGATTAGAAAATTCTGCATTCTCTTTATATTAAAAATTTGTTGCATGCATGGTATAGTGAATGCATGGAATATATCAATGATAAATAAGATCTCTAGTATTACATCAGATGATTTTTTAAAAGAAATTAAAACATTTATTGCTCAAAATAGTTTCATGTATATCCCTGTATCCATATCTGAAACCAAACAAAGATCTTAAACGTACAAACACTTCAATTTGCTAAAGTAAAAGTATATTGTTCACAAAAAAAAGTTCCGCAGAATTGATCCATAGTTTGAAACTAATTTTATGTATACTAGGCACATGCCATGAGCTTGAGCACCACCAAATCTTGGTCCTAGAGTGAGAACCCACATAATCAAGTGTTTTTTAACATTAAACTCATATTCTATTACGATCCCAAAATGAAGTACCTCTCAAGAGAAAGGACTTCAGCATCTTGTATTACGTTGCTCATCTAGGCACAATGATGGGCCATGTAACTATCATATGTCAATCGTTGCGCTAAATTTCACATGTTTCCTCATCGTGTTGATCTTCGGTTACTTCTTCTTGTTGTATCATTTAGATATGCCTTTCTAACTCCTAGAGTCTCCATAGAGGGCAATTGAAGTTCCTCATATCTTTTATGACTCACATGAGTCTCCATCATTATGTTCGAAACCTATCAATGCTTTATTACGAGCAATAAAATTTTCTTTACCTTTCATGGATGTAGTCGATGATTTTTTTGGACTAAAATTTCCACACAATCTTCCACTCTATGGATTTGAGTTGGCACTATGACACTCACAACTTGAGATCATACTCTTCAATTTTTGGCATTTCCTTTGTCATTAAGCGTAATGGTTAAGTCATTTGGCATTGATATAGAACCTTGACATCTCATCAAATACCATATCTATGCTTATCTTCACTCTTTTTGTGAGTGGGTTGTATCGTTTATATCCCTTTCGCTCAACGGAATACCCAATGAAGATACATTTCTCTACTTTTTGGGCATATTTTGTGCTTAACTCATCTAGAACATGTACATATGTGATAAGTTTTGGTTTTACCTACAAACTTCTCTTCAGGTGTAACTTGATGTACAATAGTAGTTCGAGTTATATTCTTGATGTATACAAAAATATGCACATCTTCTACCAAATAACAATAAGGCATACTTTTCTCAACCATCAAGACTCTTGCTATTTTTGTAATATGTTTATTTTTATGTTCAGTGAGATTTCTAAAGTGAGTTAATACCTGACTTTTATCTTTCATGAAGTATACCCATACCTTTCGTATATGGTCATCAATCAAAGTGATATAAAACCTGTATCCTCCCATAGATGTGATCTTTGTAGGATCCCAACCGTGTGTATGTACTATTTTTAGTACATTATCATTAACATGCTTGTCATGTGGAAATGATACCCTTGATTGATTACCAAATTGAAATGTTTCACATATGTTGCACATATTTGTTAGTCCATTGCACATATATGTTACCTTTGGTGACCAAGCTCACATGTTGTTGGTATTCATTTATATATAAACCATCATATTGAACCTAACTTAAAATCCCAAGTCAACCATTTGTTTAAGAACACGAGATTCTTTGTTATATTGGGGAAATGTAGTACATCAAAAAGATGTTTTACCTTCCCCTTTTGTTGGCACTCAAGGTCAAGATCAAGGCATCGAAACACATCAAAGAAGTGGACACACAAGAAGAGGGAGCATGTATGGAGCTCCAAGAAGTATGTGTCAAATTCTCAAAAGAAAGTAGTATAAAAAAGTGATTTTGATCAGTATAAAATATTGTAAATATAATTTCACATTTTTGTAGCTAGAATTTCTTCAACCAAGGATTACTCGATCTTTTTAACTAGGCCGGACACTAAGTCAAGACATGGCCAAAGCTAGTGAAAAAGTATAAAAAGAGCTAGAAAGCTCATTTTTGGCTTGATATTTTTTAGGTTATCTTCTTGATGATTGTAATCAAGTAATTGACAATCAAAGCTTCCATTGTTCCTATCTTTGTTATCTTTCCTTATATGCGTGTGTGCGTGTGCTTGTATGTGCTTGTCACTTGCATTTGCTTGCGAAAATTGTTCATGATCTTCATATCCTCCTCACATCTTCATGGATTGACAATTAAAGGAGGTGGTTCTCATGCTTAGGCTACATCAAATAATGGATCCATTGTCGGGGAGCATTGCTAGAGGACAAGCATTGTGATGGTAAGATTGTAGTTTTGCGATGTTGGAAGGTAAAAAAAGTCATTTTTTTGTTAACTTTCTGATTTTTTTTCTTCATCATCATCATCACCATCTTCTCCCATCTTGATCCTCACATACATTTTTTGTTTTTGACTGTATATTCCTCTTTTTCACCTCATTTATCATTTCTAGTTGTAGAAGAGAGAGAGTGGGAGAGGAAGTGTTTGTTGTACAAGTTTCTATGATTTTTGCAATCCTTTGCATGACACATAGGCCTCAAGGATTGATTTCAATTTTTTGCTAAAATTCTCAAAAAATTGCAATTTCGTGGAGAAAATCATGACTTTGAGGAAAATTTAATTTTTTTGAGCATTGAAATTTTGTTAGCATTCAAAGTTCCTCCTTTAAATCGTAGTCGAAATTGCAATTCTTTAGTAGTCTCAGCATTGCAATTGTCTCATAGCATCATCATTGTCTCACAACATTGCAATTGTCTAACAACATCATGATTGTCTCACCTTCTTAAAATTGTGATTGTCTAGTAGTCTTAGCATTGCTATTCTCTCACAAAACTATGATGTTCTCACAGCGTCACGATTGTCTGACCTTCTCAAAATCTTGATTCTCAGCTAGTCTCAGCATCATGATTATCTATAAAGATTGTGGTTGTCTTAGAGCATCGTGATTGTCTAACATTCTCAAAATTGTGATTCGCGGGTTCTCTTAGCATCATGATTGTCTATCTCTCAAGTTTTGATTGTCTAGTTGTCTCAACATTAGGATTTTTTTACTATCACAAAATTGCGATTTTCTCATAACATCTTGTTTATTCATTTTGACCCCAAGGAGCCTAAACTGACATAATGTTTTCATCCAGAATCCATTTTCTGAGCTCTGGAGTGCATAAAGAAGCCAATGGATCTCCAAAGGAGTTTTTTGGAAAGATAAGGGGAAAATGGGTCGTAAAAAAATGTCTGAATCAAAATTGTCTATCAAATAAATTAAAGTTAAAGCTTGATCTAAACTTGCGACTTTTAGAGGTCCATTAAGAGCCATTCAAGGGTGTCAAAAGAAAGGTAAAGTATAGAACAAAGAAAGGATTGGGGAGCATGCTTATTCGACATCGAAACAGTTTTAACATCAATTGACTAGAGGTTGGAGGAACCCTCAACCCCCGTAGTCAATTTCTAAAACATACTAAGTGCGATTAGTGTTACTCATAAATTAGGGTCACATTAAGAACAATAAAAATGTAAGAAAGCATAATTTCTTGTGCAGTAACTTATATTCCAATGTCAAATCACGATGTGTGAATATAGTAGCAAATGACAATATCTAAATCTAGGTACGAATAGGAAGTAGATACAAGAGATTGTGTGCCTAAGAAGTATGAAGAGTGTGTGTGTTAGAATATGGAGAATATGAACAATTTAGAAATATTTTATAGCAAACCTTAATTCCCATTAACCTAAATAAAAAAACGAGTGAATGAAGAATTGAGCACAAATGTAGACTTGTTACTCATAGAATGTTGGGTGACATGAACTCCTCTAGATGTCTCTAGTTGTAAAGCATACCTCCTCCAAGTGTGTGAGAGCACTTCTCCTAGTTGATCACCTCTAAGACCTCCTTCAACTTGCATTGAGCATGAGTTGATGGATTTATTATAAGCCAAGGTAGTGCCTATATAGTTTTGATGAAGCTTCAAAAAGAAACCACGATTAAAGCCTTAGCAAAAAGCTCTAGGATTGCCACAAAAAGGTGAAGACTGTGTCGCAGAAAGTTGATCGCTATTCTTTTTAGCATTTTGAGAGACTCTTCATGAAATATGTCCACCAAAAATATATATCATTAGGTTTTGATTTTTCCACTTTGCCATTTATGGGGATCAAACTTGGCCTACAAGGTCAAATACATGCTTTTATTTGTGTGCATTTCTAAGAAAAATGTGAGCTCTCCTTGATCACTAATCTTGAAATCTTCCTGCATATGCCTTTTTAATTATTTATATTCCATTCAAGTCCTGAATAAACAAGGATTTTTATTTCTTGAATTGAAGCCTTCATCTTTTAGATAGGTTGCCAATCTGAAATTCCAAGCTCTACGAGCTTGTTTCAATCCATACAATGCCTTTTTGAGACCCCATACATAGGTAGGATAATTAGGGTTTTCAAATTCTAGGGGTTGTGACATGTATAACTCTTCATTGATCCACCAATTGAGAAAAAGCATTCTTCATATGAAAATGAAGTAGCTTCCAATTCCTTGTAGCCACTAAACTAAACAATGTCATGATGGTAGTTATGTTGGAAACTAGTGAGAAATTCTCCCAATGGTCTATGCTGTGAGTTTGGGTACATCCTTTATCAACAAATCTAGCTCTGTACCTAAAAATTGATCCATCTCAATTCCTTTCGAGCTTATAGACACTTCTGCAACCTATTACCTTCTCATCTATTTCCATTGGAACTAACTCCCATGTCTGCATTTCCTTTAAAGCTTCTATCTCTTTGTTCATGGCTTTCTCACTATTAAACATGTCCTTAACTTCTTCATATGTTGAAGGTTCGTCTATTATTAATTCTTTCATAGACTAAATGGAATGATTTGTTACAGATGTAAAGTCATATCCATACCTTTTAAGTTCCTTTCCCTCCCTTGTTAATCGTCTAGGACTATGTTTAGAGCATTCCGCACATTCTTGCAACTTGGACTTTCCTCTTGATTTCCAAAGCTTATAACCTATTGCCTTCTCATCTTGATCATAATCTGGTTCACTTCTAGAGTCCTACACTGGTGTATCATGCTTGATACCTAATGGATGAAAATTTGAAATAGGGTCATAAGTAAATTGAACTTTTTTTTGTCGTCACCATACCGTGATCTATGTTCTTCAAATACAACATCTATACTGATGGTATATTTATCTTTGGATTGATTATAGAACCTTTAGCCCACTTGAGTTCAATCATATCGGATGATTACAACCTTGGTTTCCCTTTCATCCCATTTTCCTCTAATTTGTGAAGGTACATGTACAAATGCTAAGAAACCAAAAACATTACAGTGACCTAGACTTGCTTTTCTACCATTCCTAGTTTCATAAGGGGTCATAACTTGAAGGGATTTGGATGCAGATATATTCACAATATACATAGCAGTTCAAACTAACCCCTACCCATAGATAATGTGGTAGTTTCTTTCCTTCAAGCATAGTCCTTGCTGATTGAACAAGGTTTTTGTTCCTCCTCTCTACAATACCATTCAGTTTAGGAGAGTACCTTGTAGTCAATTCAATTTTAATACCTTTATCTTTCATATAATCATCAAGATCTTTGGAGAATTATTTGCCCCTTCCATCATATCTGAGTTTCTTCAATGATCTACCTCTATGAGTTTCCACATGTGCTATGTACTTCTTGAAGCATTAAAACAACTTGAATTTTATTCTGGACAAAGTACAAAATAATCCATCTATTGTGATCATCAAGATAATACTTATAATACCTTGAGCTTTCAAATGAAGGTTCTTGACTTGGTACACACATATCCATGTGCACTAAGTCCAAGAGATTTTTGTGGATGTAGACTTTGTGGTTGATAGGTTGTCTTTGTGGCTTCCCAATTCTACAACCATCACATCTATTGATCACGTGTTGTTTTGATATGTTTGGCAATGCTAGAACACTTTGATGAAGACATTTATGTTTCAAGTTTCTTTCATTCACATGAGCAAGTTTCTTATTTCACACTTCAAGATCACTTAGGTTTTGAGACTCAAACTAAAAATAGAGCTATGTTCCTAGTTTCGCCTACCTAAAAAGTAATTAATCTACTTTGCTTCTCACCTTTGGATATTTATTTAATCCTTGAGATTGATCTTCCACATAAAATCCATGTTGGGGGAACCTAACTTGCAAGCCTTTTTTAATTATTTCGCATATACTTATTAGGTTTTTAGTGATAGTGCGTACATAGAGAACCTTAATCAAAATATTTTTCCTACCCTAGGGAATTTGGACATTGCCAATCGTCCCCACAATGTGATTACCATACCCTACTTTTACTTCATGCTTATGTTTTGGATTATCTAAGTGAGATAGAAGAGCAACATTGCATGCAACATGGCTTGAACAACATGAATCAATGTACAACAAATTTTCACCTTCTTTACCTTCTTTGCGACTCTGACTCATTGGAAGCAATAAATGTTCATGTGATTGATCCTCTAAATAGTTATTGAAGTCCTTCTATTGTGACTTTTATTGTTTTTGTTAAAGTTGTGTCCACCTCTGCTTGTATGGTTGCCAAGTCCACCTCTACCACCTTCTTTCTAAGTCCTTCCATTGAAACAACCATTTTGAGTGGAGTGGTTGGTCTTGTTATAGATGGTACAAGTGTAAACATCATGTTCTTTTGATGTACCATGCTCTGGTGCTTTCATCTTCCCTTTCCAGTTATTCTTGCCTACATAGTTGGCTTGGGGAATTTCCTCATCATCATCTTCCTTCTTCTTTCCTTTGTGATTCCAATCTTTCTTATCTCCATAAAGAGCAGTTTTTGAGTTACCGTAATGAGAGTTACCATCCTTAAGATTGTTCTTGGCCTCTTGAGTGAAGTGTTGTCTATGGAATATGCTGAAATCAAAATTCTGCACATCCATGATGAGATCCTATGTTGTAGTGAATCATTGCCATCGCTTGTCATATTTTATTCCATTCGCAATTTTTCTCATTATGGCATCTTTTTCAGTCAACTCCCTAATTGAGGCCAATTGATCTGCAACCTCCTTGGTAACAAACTCTATGATAGTTTGCTTTGGTGTCTTGTTAGTTTTCTTGATCTTATTCCACTTTGGTGCTCGCAAAGAAGAAGGTCTCAAGAGCATCCCGAGTCTCTTGAAATTTTTTGCATCCTCAAGTTTGAGTCCTTGTGAGTAAGCTTCCATTATAAATTTTCCTATAACATGGTTATTCCTATCAATCTTCTTAGTCATCAAGGACAACCATCACCCAAGTTGATGTAGCTTTGATGCCACTATGAATATGTATGTATGTCATGTATGTATGTCATATGTCCAATTGAATGTCATAACACGGTTGTAGACCCGCTAGATCAAAGCCTAACCGGTATCATGTGGGGACGATCAAATTTAATTTCTCAATCCAAGGATGTGTCTGAAGAAGTCATGGAGTACGAATACATCCTGTTTTTCATGTGTCCATGTTAGAACCTATCATCTTTTTCCATTGAAGCAGACACCACCTACTGCGGTTGATGATCATGCAGACTTTGAAGTCATGCCATGTAAAATATGGAAACGTTCAATCTAGGTGCAAGGATGATTCTTACGTGTGATGTACAAACATCAAATAGGCACACTAAAATATTGTTCACTCTATCCTCTATTTCTCAATAATATAGTTTACAAGGATGTTATAGGTAGACCAATCAGAAAATACAATGTAACGGGCTTCTTCACGAATGGCTGATGCATTAAAAAACCAAATGATTTTTTCATGATGATGTTTAAGTCTTTACGAAAATGACTTCTTTTATGAAAAATATAAGAGTGAAAAGTCTCTAATAAATTTCAAATGATATCCCTTTTTCTGAAGAGAATGTTTGCGTGTTTCAAATGATACCCCTTGTTGTGGCCCCATATAAAACTAAAGTTTTAAATCTAAAATATGATAATTAAAATTTCTTCATAAATTTATGATAAAACTAGATGATCTTAGAAAATATTATACTCGATCAGTATAGCCCAATATTGAAAACGTTCAAATCCTTATGGTCAAAGTGGTCAAAGTGAACTCCTTGACTGGAAACAGTATGTCCCAGATATTCAAGTTTTGTTTTCGCAAGAACATTTTTCAACGTTTTCATATATTTTTCTTTTAAATCCGAAATGAAAATGTTTAAGAAAATATATCTTCTAAAAACCGTCAACTTTAGTACAATGTGGAATATCACCAAACTAAACAAGGGAAAATTGATTAATATTCAACAACATATCAATCATTCATGAAAATTTGAAAGATGCATTTATTAATCTATATGTAATTACCTTAGTTTATAATGAATAAATCAGTATAAAAGCATTCTTATATATGTCCACAATTCACATGTAAATTTCAATAAGAACCGAATATAAGATCAATTCTACTAAATATAATCGCTCCTTTTAGTTTAGCTTGCATGTCATCTACACATGGCACTAGATATTGGTTCATAACAATCATTTGATTTAAATCATGCTTGTGTATCCAGATCCTATAGGTCTCATTCGTGTTTTCCACCAAAAAAACAAGAGCTCAAGAATGAGATGAACTTGGCCTTCTACATCCATTGTGAAGTAGATAATTCACTCATCTTGCTGCATCTTTTTCTACAATAGTCAATTCCTATGGGGTTGCTCACATAGAGAGGCGACAATAGGAACAACATCAAATCGATCATCTTAATCTCCTTAAGAAGATGTTTTTATATGCTGGAAAAGTGGAAATAAGTCAATAACATATGACAATCAATGAATCTAACAATCAATAACTATAATATATAGCAAAATGACAATAATAAGTGATAGTGTATTGTCATGTTCCTACATCGTATAGAAATAGGACATGACAATCATGACTTTTAAAAAGTGATAAGTTTTCTTCTATTTGAACAAGTAGGTGAAATATTTTAATATCATGATTAGAAAATTCTGCATTTTCTTTATATTAAAAACTTGTTGCATTCATGGTATAGTGAATGCACGCAATATAGCAATGATAAAATAAGATTTCTAGTATTACATCATATGATTTTTTACAAGAAATTAAAACATTTATTGTTCAAAATAGTTTCGTGTATATCCTTGTATCACTATCTCGAACCAAACAAGATCTTAAACCACAAACACTTCAATTTGATAAAGTAAAAGTACATTATCAACAAAACGTTGCGGAGAATTGATCCATAGTTTGAAACTAATTTTATGTATACTAGGCACATGCTGAGCTTGAGCACAACCAAATCGTGGTTCTAGAGTGAGAAACGACATAATGAAGTTTTTTTTAACATTAAAATAATTTTCTATTCCGATCCACAGTGTAGTACCTCTCAAGAGAAATGACTTCAGCAAGTTGTATTACGTTGCTCATCTAGGCACAATGATGAGCCATGTAACTATCATATGTCAATCGTTGCACTAAGTTTCACATCTTTCCTCATCGTCTTGGACTTGGGTTACTTCTTCTTGTTGTATCATCTAGATATGCCTTTCATACTCCTAGAGTCTCCATAGAGGGCAATTCAAGTTCCTCATATCTTTTATGAGTCACTTGAGTCTCCATCATTATCTTCGAAACCTATCAATGCTCTATTACGAGCAATAAAATTTTCTTTACCTTCCATGGATGTAGTCGATGATTTTTTTGCACTAAACATTCCACACAATCTTCCACTCCATGGATTTGAGTTGGCAACATTGCTTGGTGACACTCATAACCTAAAATCATACTCTTCAATTTTCGGCATTTCCTGTCATTAGAGTAATGGTTAAGTGATTTGGCATCGATGTAGAACCTTGACATCTCATCAAATACCATATCTATGCTTATCTTCGCTATTGTTGTGAGTGTGTTGTATCATTTAATCAGTTTCACTCAAGGGAATACCCAATCAAGATACATTCTACATTTGGGTCATATTTGTGCATAACTCACCTAGAACATGTACATGTAGCTTAGCCAAATACTTTCATATGTGATTAGTTTCGATTTTACCTATAAACTTCTCTTTAGGTGTAACTTGATGTATAACAAAAGCTAGAGTTATATTCTTGATGTATACAAAAATATGCACATCTTCTACCAAATAACAATGAGGCATACTTTTCTCAACCATAAAGGCTCTTGCTGTTTCTGTAATATGTTTTTTTTAATGATCAATGTGATTTCTAAAGTGAGTTAATACCTCACTATTATCTTTCATGAAGTATACCCATACCTTTTGTATATGGTCATCAATCAAAGTGATATAAACCTGTAGTCTCCCATAAATGTGATATTTGTAGGATCCCATGCGTGTGTATGTATTATTTTTAGTGTATTATCATAACATGCTTGTCATGTGGAAATGATACCCTTGACTGATTACCAAATTGAAATGTTTTACATATGTTGCACATATTTTTTAGTCCATTGGCAAGCTTCTTTGACGACATCAATTTCAACCTTTGCTTATTTGCATGTCCCATTCCCTTGTGCCAAATTCCTTATCTCCAATAACACCTACACCTTTTGCAAACATGGCTACATTCATTTCAAGAATTTCCACATTCATCATGAACATTCTACCAACT
>MU261844.1:0-85000 GCA_020310875.1 Ceratopteris richardii | reverse complement strand
TGCATCTGCATCATCCTATTACACACCTAATATAGCAATCACAACAGAGGTGATAGTCTCTATCCCTAATGAACCATCACGTAAGATTGATTTAAGTATTACAAGAAAATTTTGAGATGCCCTATCTAAGAACGAATTATTAACAATGGGGCTTGCTACACTAGCCAAAGCCACATTACCCTCCCTTAGTGACCCACAAGAATATGGTAAAATATTGTTAATCATATTCAATCAAGTCTTTCCAATCCGTTTCAGAAGGTAAAATAACGAAAGAAAAGCTAGCTTTACTACTTGGATCTCAAGATATACCTGAGTCGAAGAAACGAGGAGGATTCGTAGACATGAGTGTTAAAGAGGTCCTCAATGCATGTGCATCTATTTCTCAATAACGAATTGCGCCCCTCTCATGTCAAAAAGGTTAATACTATTACAAGCAGATCTTCTTCTAAAGGATAACCTACACTTCACAGATATCAAAATCTGTGAACCATTATATTATTTCGTACATGCAAAGCTGTATCCATACCACAAGATGATCCACCAGTCATTGGCAGAAAGGAAGAAGAGGTAAAAGTGGCCAAAAAAACATTCACCTTCAAAGTTATTGGAGCACACATTATGTTGCATATCTGCAGATATAATTTCTTTTCTCAACAATCGGAAGCATCTAAACAACCTGTTCTCAAGAGTCAAAAGAGAAGACGGAGAACGAAAATCCAAAAGGATTCTAGATAGGTGTTGGACTTACTACCGGCAGAAGAACAAGGATATGCCAGATCATCAAAGAAGGTAAAATCTTCCACCAATACCAAACTTCCACCAACCCATATAATAGCCACAACCTCCCATCCCGTACTTCAACTCATTCATCCCCTCATCCTTCCTACACTTCACATCATTCATCACCAACACCTACTACTAAATCATTTAAAACCACTTCAAGAGATCCATGACCACCGATCCACATAGACGATAACTCATCTATTGATCCAATCTAGTTGCAGTTCACAGCATTATCCACATCAGCCACATCTCCATGAAACCCAAATCCAATCGAATCACACACTCCACACAAGTCCACCACTCCAAATAATCCAGCACATTTTACTCCACATGAGTCCACACCATAGAATCCACCATTTAAAAGTGTAGACCTACCCTCCCCTCTCAGATTTTCACCTAGGAGATACACCCCACCTACAGATATGCCTTCGGTCCCCGCTACCTTTTCAGAGGTTTATAAAGGCATCAATCTCAAACACCTCTGAGGAGAACAACCAACAAACCATCTAGATCCGCAAAGACTTGCAATAGAGAAATACAAATTGAAGGTATGGCCCACAATTCCTGACCATTTACAAGGTATGGCACAAATGGATGTACCAAAAAATGTGTTCATTGAAATTGCCACAAAGATTCATGAAGATAGGCAGACATGCATTGATCTCGAGCATCGACTCCGCAATCATACTTACATGCTTAATGAAGAATGTTTGAGAGTTTGTTTGGTTACAAAGAAAATGTATATGCAAATTAAAGAATTATCAGAACATTCAAAAATGCGAACAAGGTTGAAGAGAAAGCAAAAAATCTAGAGGCAGTACTAGAGTGTGCAGAGATTCAGATCAGAGAACTCAAGGATGAAAACACAGAGATGAAGGCAGAAAACACAAAGCTTAAGGCAGAAAGCTCAAATGTATAAAAATAAAGAAATGCTTTGAAAGTCAAGTTTGATCTTTTGAGGTCTCTGATCTCTTGAGATACAGAGGGAATTCAGCAAATACAACAAGGAGATGAAGACCAAGAGCCAAGTAGGAGGTCTGACAAAGAACTTGCAAATGATTGAATACATCTACTATGGATGGTTATTTTGTATAAGTAGACTTTAATCTTCTGTAGAGAGTCATAGATCTCCATTCTGTAATACTCTACAGTGTCATAGACTCCCATTCTCCTTAAGGTGATATAGTCTTTCATTTTTTGCAAAATATCATAGATTCTCTCTGGAAACACAATTTTTGGCATGAGCATCTATTACCTTAAAACATTATGATTTAGCCATAGTATTAAAAAAAAAAAAAAAGAGAGAACAGGGCAGATTCTAGAACACCTCAATTAAGCCCAAAGGAGCCAAAGTGCAGGGAGCCAAGGAGCCTAAGTGCCGGAGTTTGGCGCCAAGGAGCTGAAGTACTGGAGTTGGGCGCCAAGGAACAGAAGTGTTGGAGTTGGGCGCCAAGGAGCCAAGTGCCAAGTGCTGGAGCTGGGCGCCAAGGAGCCCAAGTGAAGGAGCTGGGAGCCAAGGAGCCAAAGTGAAGGAGCTCGGAGCCAAGGAGCCAAAGTGAAGGAGCTGGGCGCCAAGGAGCCCAAGTGTTGGAGTTGGGCGCCAAGGAGCCCAAGTGCTGGAGCTGGGCACCAAGGAGCCCAAGGGTGGAGCTTGGTGCCAAGGAGCCCAAGTGTGGAGCTTGGTGCCAAGGAGCCCAAGTGCGGGTGCAGGGCGCCAAGGAGCCCAAATGCTGGAGCCGGGGGCCAAGGAGCCCAATACTGGAGCTCAGCATAAAGGAGCCGAAGTGTTGGAGTTGGGCGCCAAGGAGCCAAAGTGCTGGACAAAGATGCCCAAATTTACCGAGGGACAAGTGGGCCAAGCCCTGGCAAGGCGAGACGGCTGTAGAGCTGACAAAACGGCCAAGTGGACCCCGACCCGATCACTGAATACTACAAGACAAAGTCTAGTATTGGCAGTGTCGACAATTAAAATTGTCAAATGCATTAATTGCCCATTACCCTTATGTAACATACCAATGTCCTTGGTACCCATCCTTCGTCTATGAAAGAAAGGTTCGTCAAACGGGAAGACACATGATAGAGGATAGGTGAAGAGAGATATCAGGGGATAGAGATTAGAAGCTCAGAGCTAGTTCTAATAACTTAGAGATCTATCTTGCTCATCCTTGGACCTGCAGACCTTCTATAAGTGGGTGCTACAACTAGTCGGTGCTAGTAGGAGGATACCTGGGAGAGTGGGTGAGAAGATAGAGTCGTATTCGGTTGTCATTGCTCTTGTGCTTAGATGAGTAATTCATGGGTTGTTCTGGCTTGTACTCTATCTTACTTGTTTTGTACTCTATTTTACTGTTCTATCTTGTCAATGTGGTTTGTTGTTTCCACTGTATCTATGTTTTTCACTTAATCATTCCTCGCTTTTCCCAATGGTCATAGTGTGAAGTTTCTTGCACTATGTGAGATTACATGGTGTTTTAAGGCTGCTCTTGGAGTAGTGCATTTTGCATTCGCGATACCCACATTTACTACTCCACCATCTATACCGTCCACCGTCCATGAAACCTCCACATCGAAGTGGCTGAAAATTTAGTCTATGTGTGAATCTGAGAAATTTAGTCGCTTATTCAAGGGAAATAGTAGACTAAATCAGAAGTAGACCATTTTCTTAAAAAAAGTAGACTACTTTACAAAAAATGGGTAACTTTTGAAATAAGTAGTCTAAATTGATGAAAATGGTCAACTTTTGAGATAAGTCGACTAAATTTATAAAAATGGTCGACTTGGACAACTAAGAGCTACAACTTAGGGAATCGGTGAAATGGGAAACTAAGCAACTTCAAAAATTGGTGAAATAGGAAATTACACAACTTAAGAAATTGTTGAAATGAGAAATTAGACAACTTAGGAAATTGGTCAAGTGGGAAACTAGGCAACTTAGGAGATTGAGAATTCTGCCTCCTTCATGAACTGATGGGTTTGATCCTCTTTTCTTCATCTAAGTCCTCTATGCTTCTTCTGCGTCTCATCTTGCTCGAAATCGAGGTAACTTTTCTTGCACTTGCCTTTTGCATCTCGAAAAGAAAAACATAAAATACATTATTTAAGGGGCATATCAAAGTATCTTGCTACAGGTTGCCTACCACTTAGACGTTCTCTGTCCTCGAAGATAAATAAAGTACCTTCTTCTCTTTTTTTTCCCCCTTTCTCTTCTTCTTCTTGAGCCTTCTTGAGCTGAGCCTTGCTCATATAGTCATTTGAGTCAAGCTTATTGCTTCTAATTGAAATTCGTGAAGCTAGCATGGACATGTTGCTTGATTGCTGTTGAACTTCCTAATTGGTGCAAGCTGATGTCAAGGTCCTCGATTGAATCCCTTTCTCTTTCTTAGTGACTTGCTGAAATATGTAAGTAGCGAACAACATATTCGGTGCGTCTCCAACTACCGTTTATGCACTTATGTACTTGGCAGTCTTCTCAAGTGAAAGAATCAACTGTTTGATGAGTTGAAAAAGGGATCCAATTAGAAGGCTTATTTGAGTAGCACGTGAGTAATCCTTATGCTTCATACAAGTCTATCCAACCTACAGCCTACGGTAGGAAATCCACGCACGCTGCCATCACGCGCTCCTTATGCTTCATATAAGTCGATCCAGCCTACAGTCTACGGTAGGAAATCCACACACACTGCCATAGTCTTGCAGAAAGTCGAAGAAAAAGAACTTCAAATGGGCTTGAAAAAAAATTGACCAAATTGAAATCATTTTAAAAAATCGACCCATTGGATTAGACTTAAAAAATCGACCAAGGAGATGATCTTAAAAAAAATGACTAAGTAATGAAAATCGACTACTTAATATTTGACTTACTAATGCCTAAAAGGCTTCACTCAAAAATCGAATTAAAAAAAAAATCCTAACTAAAAATCAATCCAAAATATAGAAAAAAAAAATTCGACCTAAAAAATTAACCTCCAAAAAGTAGACCAAAAAATCAAATCCAACCAAAAAGAAAAGTAGACAAAAAAAAAGAGACGTTTCTGGCAGTTTCATGCTTTAAAAAATAGACCATAAAATTAAACTCAAAAGTAGAAGGGGAGGAGAGAGGGGGGAGGAAAGAATCGGCCTTTTTGCTTGTAGAAGAAATTTGACGACTTCTACCAAATAGGAACTTCATACGTTTTTAAAAATGGGCAAAATTTTGGTCAAGTTTCTTTCACTTTCTTCTTCAATATCTCCGACGGATCGATTTTCTTCTACTTTCTTCCTTCAATATCTCAGTATGATATGGTCGACTTTTAAGTTTTGTTAAAGTTGATTGGCTCTTTAGCACTCTCTTGCAAGCTCTTTAGATAGCTATCTTCTCTTAGAAACCTCTCCAATCAATCCATGTATTAGTCCTTGGAATTGGATGTACAACAACTCCCCAAATAGAACCATGCATTTTCATGGTTTTGCTCTTGTTGCTTCAATCCTCCGTACTTGAGAGACAAGGGTCTCACCGTGCATGCCATTTGAAGAAGGGAGACCCTTGGAATCCATTTTGAAGAGGAAAAAATGAATGTTTAATCTCGGAGAGCACTTTCTACTCAAGGGGGTTCTCCTTAGGGAAGTATACCCTATGCTCTCTCAGGCACACACCAAAAAAACGAGTAGTTGGCTGGTTTCAAATAACACGGATTATTGAAGATTTAGAAGAGCACGGTTCTAGGACTCCTTCCAAAAAAAAACTTCATGAGATGCTACCAGCTTATTTGTAGAAATCATTCTAACAAGAACAAACAATGACTTGAAATAAAAAGAACATTACGTAGACAAGAATAGGACACTTCTTGCAATACAAGATAATCTGATGAATAATTACATGGACAAGATACTATAGCATGACATAAAGAGATGCACAATTGAGGGCGAGAGTCCAAGCTCATTGCTCTGCAAGAAATGGAAGACATCTTTTCAGCCTAGAAACTTGAGAACTTGTAAGGCTGAGAACTTCCATCCACCCCTCAGAGAAGCAAGAAGGGACTCCCCCCCTACACACTATGTAGAGGTCTTCTGTCTTTGTCCCCTCTGTTGTCTATAAGCTTGTGATTTCTTTGATGGAGAGGTCTTCTTATATGGTTTTTCTGAGACTTGTAGGAATTGAAGGGTAGCAAAAGGACCAAAGTTTCTTCCTTCGCACGCTCACTAACAATTCTGGTACTTTGGAAACTTCCTTTTTTTGGTCCACTTTTCCTTCGTTGTCACTAGTATTCTGTGCCATCCACGATTCACCATCCATGAATCCTCCACGTGCAAGTGGCTAAAAATTTAATCTATGCGGAGATCAGAGAAATTTATTCACTTTTTCAAGTGAAATAGTAGACTAAATCAAAAGTGGACTATTTAAAAGAAAAAATGGACTACTTTACAAAAAATGGGCAACTTTTTAAATAAGTAGAGTAAATTTATAGAAATGGTCAATTTTTGAGATAAGTCGACTAGATTTATAAAAAATGATCAACTTGGGCAACTAAGAACTCAGCAAAATAGTCAACTAAAAAAAATAGACCAACTTCTCGGCGAAATTGGGTAACTTAGGAATTTAGATAACTTAGCGAATTGGTGAAATGGGAAATTAGGAAACTTAGGAAATTGGTGAAATGTGTGGACTATTTAAAAGAAAAAATGGACTACTTTACAAAAAATGGGCAACTTTTTAAATAAGTAGAGTAAATTTATAGAAATGGTCAATTTTTGAGATAAGTCGACTAGATTTATAAAAAATGATCAACTTGGGCAACTAAGAACTCAGCAAAATAGTCAACTAAAAAAAATAGACCAACTTCTCGGCGAAATTGGGTAACTTAGGAATTTAGATAACTTAGCGAATTGGTGAAATGGGAAATTAGGAAACTTAGGAAATTGGTGAAATGCGAAATTAGGCAACTTAAGAAATTGGTCAAGTGGGAAATTAGGCAACTTAGGAGATTGGAAATTCTACCTCCTTCATGAATTAATGAGCTGGATCCTCTTTTCTTCATCTTAGTCCTCTTTGCTTCTTTTGCTTCTCATCTTGCTCGAAATCGAGGTAACTTTTCTTGTGCTTGCCTTCTGCATCTCGAAAAAGCAAAACATAAAAACACTATTTAAGGGGCCTATGAGAGTACATCCTCTTCTATGAGTGATTCTGCATTCCTGTTGTGAGTTTTGGCTGAGGATTGTTTTAATCTTGAAGAGAATAACCCTAGATTTGAAGGGGCCTCAAGAGGAGAAATCCGACACCCTCCCAACCTCCAAGTGAAGAAGCTCATTCCCTTATCCATGTGATCATAGATCATGTCGAACCTTTGGGTTTCACTAAAAGAACAGAGACCCCTCCTCTGGGTGTCCGCATCTTGAATGGGAGTTCTTCTTCAATCAATGCCTGCTGTGGCAGACTACTCTGGTGACAGTGTAAACAATCTTTGTTTTAAGAGGAGGAGGGGGGATTGAAGAGGAGAAGGGGGGGGGGGGGGAGGGAGAGGGGGGGGTGTTGGGGGGGGGGGGGGGGGAGAGAGAGAGAGAGAGAAAGAGAGAGAGAGAGAGAGAGCTGTCGTAACCCCTATGAAGAAATAAAATGGAATAGTACTTGCTACACAAAAATGTGTAGGTTGAAAAGGCTGGAAACAACCACATGATAGTGTACCGGGTGATGGAGAGGCAGTGGGGTAATGCAATGGTGCATGGGGAGATGTGGCTCTCACTCTGCAGATAATGGCCATCTAATACATGGGGGCTACATGATTGGAGTGAATATGTATATCCTATCTAGAGATAATGGGTGGGGGTGAGTGGAATATGTGGTTCATCGGCGGCGGTCTGAGTGCCTCCTAAAGGAAGGCTACCCAGGTGGTGGTGGTGCACGTGTGCTCCATCATGTGGTCATGGGCTATCATGATGCGTGAGATATCCTCCTTGTATAGTCGTGGTCATCCATATCCAGCCCTATGTGGTGGATGTCGCACTGTCTGTGCCGCTGCCTTCTGGAGAGTGAACCCTATGCCCTTGGAAGGCGGGCCTGTATGATGTAGCCAATCTCGCTGAAAGAACGGAGTAATGGTTTGCTGGGTACTCACCCGTGTCTGATGCGTGGGCTGTAGCGACTGCTCTCGTCTCTCATATACTTCCTTGAGGAATCGTCCCAACCTCTGCTGGTCTCCAGTGGTCATGCACAACTGTATTGACTCCTCTATGTGGAATTGTGCTCGTAGATCTGAGTATGCTCAGCATATGGTAACAAAGTGCTCTTCACTATCTAATCTCTATATGGGATACTGGGCACCACCTCTCCTCTCTAGGGACTCCCCTAGTTTGACCACTCTTGATCTCGAGCTGATGTGATGAAACTCGAAGCTGCCCAATGACGACTTTGAGGTGGTGTGGTAGGTATGTCCGCATGTATCGCGGAGTCTCAATGAAGCCCTCGTTGAGATCTGTAGAACATGCTCGCAGTAGTGGAGCATTTTTGGTGGCAATGTATCCCTGGGGCTAATCCATGTCCTCTGTATGTATGTATGCCATATCTCCCGTGGAATGACCCTATTCCTCTCCTGGTGGGAGAACGAATAGGTGGGGGACTTGTAAGTCGTAGTGCAGCGGTGGTACTCGGTCTATGTCAAACCCATGATGGACCAGCCAGTCTCGTCTATGTGCATACCATGAGGAGGTGTCTCCTGCGAATGCCATGTCGTGTGATGCCTAGAAAGCTCGATAAGTGATGCGCTTTGTGTCCATGCTCCGGGTCCTATGTAACAGGCATACTGTCTAGAACACTGCCTCTACTAGCATATGAGCTCTTCTATGATGATATCATGTGGTACCGAAGGCTTGCTATGGATGAGTCTGGCAATCATGAGAATCTGTGGCCTCTCCAATGTTGTCCATGCTGATGTAGCTAATTCCGGCCCCCATATGGCTGCTCCATTCATGAGCGCGGGTGTAACCAAAGTGTCGAAGAGCCACCCCTTTGTGTGGGCCTCTCGAAAGTGTGCCTAGTGGCACTGTCTCTCCATCAAGGCTAGTGTTGCGTATCCACATGTGATGCGATCTCGGGCTGCCTGAGACAGAGAGAAAACCCCAGAGGCGGGTGTGAATGTCACTCCGAGATAGACATAAAGAAAACCCCACAGGCTGGTGTGAATGTCCGCCTCTGTTGCTGTGAAAGAACTACGTCTCCTCACCTGTGCTGATGTATGAAAAATCATAACCTTGGTTTTACCAAGGTTCAAAGATAGCCCTCTATGTATGCAGAAGTCATCTAGGCCATGTAGGTGGTGCTGTAGACCTTCTAGGGACTCTCAAACAAGCACAATATCATCAGCATATAAAAGAATATGAACAGTGGTCCCTCATACCTCAACGCCCTCCTCTCCTTGCTGTCGTATGAAGTCTACTATTTCATCAATGTATAGACCAAAGAGGGTGGGTGAAAGAGGGCACCCTTGCTTCACCTCGATGGTGCTAGCAAGTGAGTGGGATGAGCCACCTGGACATCTAACTCTACGAGATACTCTCTCATATAAGACGTAGATCCCCCATATCATCTCATCTGGAGCTCCGATATCGAGTAGGCGTCTGAAGAGTCGCTTCGTGGGAACTGTATCGAAAGCTTTGCGGAAGTTCACAAAGCAGCAGCATAATTTCCTCTTCCTCACTCTTGCCTCGTCAATCAAGCATCTCAAAGTGAAGATGTGGTCAATGGTAGAGTAATCTCATCTAAAACCTGCCTATTCTGGAGCGGTAATACCCTTCCTCTCAGGAAGAGTGCTGAACTCTGTCTCTAGCACTGCCCCATATAATTTGGCCAATGTAGGGCCAATCATGATCGTCCGATATGTAGCTGGATCCATAACATCGCTTGACTTATGGATGGGCACTATGGTGTGCTCAGTCCATGAGTCACGAACCCTTGAACTAGTGTAGGGTTGATGAGGTGGGCAATGAACGGTGCCAGAGTCGTGTATCCGTAGATGAGGTGCTCTACCTGTAAACTGAATTGGTCATGGACTGTGCCATGCTGTAAATGGGAAATAGCACGGCTTACCATAGTGTGTGTGAAGAAGTAAGAGGTAGTGGGGTGTGAGCTCTGCGGCCTCGGAATTGGGGGCTGGTCTGGAATCTGGTATAGGCTCTATGCCT
Source organism: Ceratopteris richardii (assembly GCA_020310875.1). Lineage (NCBI taxonomy): Eukaryota > Viridiplantae > Streptophyta > Polypodiopsida > Polypodiales > Pteridaceae > Ceratopteris > Ceratopteris richardii. Next base: position 75,067 of record MU261844.1, on the reverse strand, counting down.
AGCTATGCCAAATGCTTGGGTCTCGAATGGGTGTCTGCTGACTCCTTTCCCTCTGATGTCGCCACTCCACTACACTATCCCGACTCATGAGCAAATGGTTTTATCCTGGTGATGTCTCTCCTCCCATTCCCGCCGCTTGCGGCGATTAAGGCTCTGCATGCGACACTGTGCCTGTCTGTGTGTAATATCCCCTCTAAGCTCTAAAATCCATAGATGCTTCCTTAGTTCTCGACAATCTGCATCATACCAATGGTTCTGGGGTACGTATCCAGTGCGTGGAGGATGTGTATGTCTGCGATGTGGAAAGTTGTGGATAGCTGAGTCATGAAGGATGGTGGTGATCTGTGATGTAATTGTGTCCAAAGGTGAGAATGGATCGAGGGAGAGTAGCCTGGTGTGAAAGTGGTGCGTAAACGTGTGTGAGAGAGGTAGAGAGGTAGAGGTAGATTAACATCTATTAAAGGCCAAAGTTGGCCTACGAGACAAAACCATATACATTGGTGGTCCTCTCGATATCGGGAAAATAAAAAAGATAAATGAAATAAAAAATCAACTCTAATGTAGGGAGGTGTGACTTTGGTTCAACAGAGAATGACCACACGGTACAAGAAGGAGAGTGTGATAGGATGTGGCTGTCTCTCTACAGAAAAATGACCACGAAGTACAATGTAGATATAAGATGTGGCTACTTTACTAGTAGTATAGTATAGAGGGGGTGGATGGAGTATGCGATAAATGGGCATCAGTTGGAGTACCCTTTGGAGGAGGGTATCCAAGAGAGAGGATGCGTGTCGCCTCTCCATACGCTACTCATGTAATGAAAAAATCCTCCTAATCTCACTCTGGTAAAGCCGGGGTCTCCGATGTCCAAAGGCCAAGGCGTTTGTCTAGTTCTTTGTGTTTCTATCGATCGGAGGGTGAGACCTGCACCATTGGGGGTTAGTGTAGGTCGTGTCAATACTCTGGAAGAAATGGGTGATCATCTTCATTCATGCCCGATTAGGAGCCACATGATAAAACAAAGAGCTTATGGTGTAGGAACGCACATGTAACTACCCCACACATGGTGTGTCACATACCAACAATTGCATACCAACATGTAACTACCCCACACATGGTGTGTCACATACCAACATGTAACTACCCCACACATGGTGTGTCCTAATGAGCATAGCCGGTTCATATCATGCCCTGTCATTGTATCTATATTCGAATTATGAATCAATAATAACATATGCAGTGTGCCAAGAACTGTTTGCGCATATCTTGGCATTTGTGCGAGTTTTTTTCAGTGCATGGTATTCTCCAGCCGTGGTGCTGAAGAATCCCTTCCCGTGATTGTTGCTGCAGGCCGTGCCTGATCAATTCAACATGGACCAAGCTGCACCCTCAAAACCTCTTCCTGCAATAACAAGCAGGATAAGCTGCACACACACAACTACCAGCCATGGAAGTTGGCTATAAGACAAACTTCACGAGCATGTTTTGGTCACCCTAAAACTTCCTCATCTCTTCACAATCGACAGGCTAATTTTCCTTCTTGTTCATAACATTACTCCAATTCTTTGAAGGCTTTCAAATGCCTAATAGGAATTTCGGTCATCTACTCCAAAAAGATGACTATGGTCAAAGCTTTTCAAATAGGCAATGGTGAGTACACCTCACCTCTTTCAGGATATCCTCCACAATAAGGGAATTCATCATCGGCTAATCCACCCATCTAGAGAACGTGTTTTTCACAAAGTCCGATGTATCCAGGATAGTTGAAATGTTTCCATTAATCCCCATTCTAAAGTTGGCAGCACCAGTCTCAATCGATCCAGTGGAGATCAGGATGAGTGTTTTGTTCTAGGCGATTGTTTAATAAAATTGGATTTTTTCCTTTGCACCTTTCTTACTTATGAAAATGATATCATGTGCACATGTGAGGATAACAACAGATTACAGAGAAAATTAGTTCATCAGAAAAATAGGATGTCCAGTGAGGATATCTATGATTGGTTTGGCATAAAAATAGGATGTCCAGTGAGGATATCTATGATTGGTTTGGCATATGCATTATAAATGGATGTATTTGTAATTGTGGGGTAGATTTATGGTTTCCTCTATGACAATACATCAGTGGCGTTCCTATTTTGAACACTTATATCTTGGTCCACCAAATATTCAACCATTGTTTGCAAAAATATCCTATTTCTATCTTGTTTCTTTTGGAGAGCTTTTTTGAGGATTGAGTGAACTGGATGTCTTCATTTTACAAAGCAGCTTTTTCATTATATTTCTTTGTTGCATCTTGTATGGAACATCTGACACCCACCTGCCTTTCCAGCTCTTCAAATCACAGCACATCCGGGGATTCTGTCACTTATATGATGGGCAAGAGGCAATTGCTATTGGTTTGAAGGCAGCACTCTCCATGGAAGATGCTGTTCTGACTGCCTATAGAGATCATGGAATGTTTCTTGCCAGAGGTGGAACTGTATTTGTACGTCATCATGGGTTTTTCTCTTTGTATTTTTATCATTTAGTAACATTCAATTACTTTGAGCAATAAGTTGAATGAGCGGATTTCATCCGTTGTACAGGAGGTATTCTCAGAGTTGATGGGCAAAGTGACGGGGTGTGCTAGAGGAAAGGGAGGTTCTATGCATCTTTACAGAAGGCAGAACAACTTTTTTGGTGGTTGGGGCATAGTTGGCACACCACCACCTTTGGGAACTGGCCTAGCTTTTGCTTTGAAATTTTTGAAAAGAGATAATGTCGCTGTTGCAATTTATGGAGATGGAGCAGAAAATCAGGCAAGCCATTGATTTAGAGCTCTCCTTTGTCTGAACTTCCATTTTACGCTTCATGTTTTTCTTCACTTGTCACTTGCTTTCACCCGAACAGGTGTAAAAGAAGAACATAAATGAAATATAGGTCAGCTTACATTTACATGCTACATATTGGAGGAGTGTTATGGAATTTTATACTACATATATTATGGAATTTTCATGGTGCATTTATAGCTTATGTACAAGAAGTTTCTTAGCATAAGTTAATAACAGACATGGAAAAAATAGTGCTATTGTAGATGGTGAATCAGTGTGTGGGTGCAGGGAATGCAAAAGGCACTACTTTTGGGATACCTTACCTAACTTATACCAGTAAATAAGTAGTACTTAAAAAGCCAAACACTACTCCAAGATTAGCCAATTCAACTTTTAGGAGCACCTAGGGATGCATTTGCATTAATGGTATAATGGGTCCTCTAGCCTCTCTTACAACAAGCTGTATCAGCTCACTTAGTACTACAGACAACACCCATGTTTAACAAGCACCTCTGAGATGTTTAACAAGCACCTCTGAGAAGTCCAACCAGGGTTATCTTCTTGCCAGTACCTACTGGCAGGGACTTCGTGCAAAGGGCAAGGAGATGCTTATGGGATACAAGGACCTGACTCGTGCCAATGTGCACTTAGCAGAGCCTTACTAGGACTTACTAGGACTTACTAGGACTTGGTAATAGTGATGATGGATCCTTTTACACTGGGCGAGACCCAGCTCTATAGTCTTGGAGAAGACCCAAATATTATCTTTGACTTCAAGCTTCATGCTCAGAGGGGGTCTCGTGTCCAAAGGTCCAAAGCTGTTACAGATATCTCTGCAGACATCCAGAGTTAGTTACTGACGCTCAGAAGTGTTCCTTGCCCAAACATTCATATTCTGGTTTTATGGAGGCTTAGGGGCCCACCATAGGTCTGTGAGTCGCTTGAGTAGTTTGAGAGTCGCCTAGCTCATGGAGAGAAGTGGTACCTGAATTGTAGAGGCGATCTCCTGGCAAGCCCTAGCAAGGCGACAGCGGCAGAACTGACAAGGCGGCCAAGTGGACCTAGACCACTCAACACTACAAGACAAAGTCTGTTACTGACGGTGCTGACAACTAAAACCACCAAGTGCATTAACTGCCCATTACCCTTATGTGACACACCTCTCCTCTTGTAACATATCCTTCACCTATAAAAGGAAGGAGTCTCAAGAGAAGGAGATATATGCGATGTACTTCAGATGAGATAGGAGATACCTATAGCTGAATATAGAGATCTGAGGAGAGAGATTGCAGGCCTAGAGCTAGTGGTAACAACTGAGAGGTCTACCTTGCTCATTTCAGACCAGCAAACCTACTAGTTGGTGCTAGTGTGAGGAAACCTGGAGGTTGAGAAGGTAGACTGTATTGGGTTTTCTCTGTCATGTGTCTATGTATGATGGGTTGTATGGATAATTGATGGGTTTCTTTGTCTTGTGCTATATCTTGTTGTTATGCTATATTTTGTTGTTCTACCTTGTCACTTGTTATGTCTACTAATTTTGTGTTTGCCTTTTAAGTATTTCTGTTTTTCTCCAACTGCTGTAGAGTGAAGTGGTGGCAAGTGCCTAGTGATTAGTTGTGAGGTGTGCAGCAGGCTTTACAGTTTATCTATTTTGGGAGGAGATTATTTTCAAGCTATGGAGATTGTGGAATTATAGGGAAGTTTGCTTCTCAAGCATATTTCTATGCTACGGAGGAGATTATCTTCAAGCTTTGGAGATTGTGGAGTTATGGGTAGCTTGTTTCTCAAGCATATTTCTATGCTACCTTGGAGCTTTATGTACTTCATCTTTGCAATGTATGGAATATATTTGGAGTATGGCTCCTTTTCTCTCTTTTATGTCTTGTCTATTCTCCATCTTGTTTATATTTTCTCTATGTTTATATTAATTGTGGGCCTAACAACCAGCAATTGGTATCGGACCAAGATGAAATAGTGCACATAGAGAATTGGACTCCATGTAAAAGAGTGAAATTTTCATGGCAGATGCAAATCAAGCAATAAAATCAAAGGGCAATCAACTCCAGGAGCAGTTACATCAAATCATGGAGATTGCATGAACAATCACGTCAGATTTGACTTATATAGGAGCAACAAACAAATATATGTTGGATTTGTAGATTTGCAAATAAATGTGCAGAGAATGCGGATGAATTTGCAAATTGGAAAGCATTGCTTCCATGTGTACTTGAGAAATGATATTCAACCTTCTAGTGCTCCTTGGGGTTTGTCACTCATCCATGTATGTGGAAGCTGGCGAATTCAACTTGGTGGTCATGGAGAGAGGGAAGGAAAGGGGGACTTGAGAGAGGGCTTTACAGAGATATGGTTCTTTGATTCCAAGAGGAGTATATCATTGCTTTTGGTGCGATATTGCAGGGTCAAGTTTACGAGGCAAAAAATATGGCAGCGTTGTGGAACGTCCCTGTCATATTTCTGGTTGAGAACAATCATGTAAGAATTCATTACTCGTCTGTATCTGGAAAGTGAACTTTTCTTCGCCACCACCATTTTTCTTTTCCCACCGTCAAACTTTTGTCATTGTACTGATTTTACCATCCATGGAGTCACTCAGTTTGGAATGGGGACAGCAGAATGGAGAGCATCAAAGAAGGCATCTTACTTTGATAGAGTATCATACATTCCAGGTTTGAAGGTAAGTTATTGCACATCAATGTTTGGTTGGGATCGGCAAGCATGAATGCATATACATAAATGGCGAAATAGTATGCTTTTAGTCTTCTTTTACCTTCTTTCTGATAATTTGTTCAGGTTGATGGAATGGATGTGTTCGCGGTTAAGGAAGCTTTACTCTTTTGCAAGGATCATTGTCTGACAAGAAAAGTAAGATTCATGCACGGAGGAAAGTCGTGTTCTATTTGAGAATGAGTTTTCACTTTCTTTTCGTTTATGGATAGTCTTTTCATCGAAGATGTCGAATTCAGCCTTGTGTTTATTATGAAGGCCCCTTCCCCATCTTCCCTTCTAAACCCTCTTTCAGACATCCTTATAAAAAATCCGTTCTAGCAGTACTCGTTATTGTTTGTCCTCCTTTCCTGATGTGTCGCCAGTGGTTGATAGGGTCCTATTGTGCTGGAGTGTGATACATACCGTTATCATGGCCATAGTATGTCAGACCCTGGTAGTTCATATAGAACCCGGGATGAGATAAAACAGATACGGCAAGTACGAGATCCTATTCAGCATTTGAAACTCATCATATTGAGGGTATGCTTCTACTTCCCCTCGTTGTTAATCGGGTAACCAAGTTATCGCAGCGCTATGTTTCAGGCTTTCTTTTGAACGCACATTATATGTGCTTGCAGGAGCAAGTCATCCCAGAACAGCAGCTTACAGAAATCGATAAGCAAGTCAAGAAAGATGTTGAGGATGATGTCCGCCGTGCCCAGCAGGCTGCATTACCCGAGGCAGCTGACCTATTTACCGACGTGTACAAACAACACAAGGGATTTGTGATACACGGTTGTGACAGAAAAGTAACCACGTATAAGACTTGAATGAATTGCTGCTGTAGATGATGATGACGCTATGGCATTATTTCTGTATTGAGTCACCTACTAAAAGGTTTACCATGCGTGTATTAAAGATTGGAGACGACTCTTCGTGGAAATCTTGTATAAATCTGTAAGTAAAGCAATCGCTAGAAAAGTGCAAGTCTTTTACGTCATGTACAGCACTTGGCTGAAGCGGTGTCTTTATAAAAAAGCATATGTACATGACAATACTCTTACTATATCATATTTGCATTTAAGCTTCCGTTGGGGCGAATGGGATGCAATAGTATTGCAGATTGACTGTGTGCAAGTATCCATTTTTTTGTCTTTCAAATCAACAATGTGATCATACAATATTGTGGTGGCTATTAAGAGTGCGATTATAAGAGTTGGATTTGGAGAAAGAAAGGCCAATGCAATCCTACTTCTTGTGTTAGAAAATATCACTTTTGAGCTTCGGTGTACACAAATTGTGCACTATCTTTTTGCAAATGGTCTATGTGAAAGCATTTGGTATTTTGGTGGGTTTTGATTAAGAATATGATTAGTAGGTTTGGATGCAGCAAAAGGATAAACATGGTTAACACGTTGGGCTATGAAGCTATCACTTCAACAATAGTATAGGGTTTCTCATCTTCCTCTTGTTGAGAAGAGTATAGGGGTTACTTAGAGTTCCATTAGTTTCCTTCCTTAAGTTATTCCACACATTCTCTTTTTAGCTTGTTGAAGAAGTGTACAGAAGAGTAGGCTTTTCTAATCATCATTTCAAAATAATCTAATAAGTACAATAAATGAAATCTTTTCTTCTTATATGAACTATTAATCCAGGGCCTCTATTCCTGCTTTTAGGAAATCAAGGCAGATTATTAAAGGATACGCTTACTGAAAAATTTTGCAAAAAAAATGACAAGATTACTTGGAAAGGAAAGGTTGATACTATTTCAAACATCTTGGCATTGTTTGTGCAAGTTAAATGTCTAGAAAATTTCAGTATAGTCCATTCCTTGTCGTAATGTTATTTTCGATATATGTTCTCCTTGTACTTTGAATACGTTTGACATTCAATGTTTCATTGTTGGGTTTCAAACCCGTTTCATGGAAAATAAGTACTAATGGAGCTTTTGTTTCATGTGGTTGAGGTAGCCGCATAGCCTAGATATAGTGATGAGTTACGCATCATTAATCTTTTTTGAAAATGTGATTTTTTTTGAAGGGGGGGGTTGGGGGGGGGGGGGGGGGGGGGGGGGGGGGGGGGGGGGGGGGGGGGGGGGGGGGGGGGTTGTTGGGGTTGGGGAGAGGGGGCATGTGGGAAGACAATGAGGCTATATTTTCTTCCCTAAACGATTCATGCAATTTGTACAAAAGTTGTACAAAGATAAGTTTTTCTCATGATAACTCGGATGAAAGATAATCAAATAGTGTAACGAAGATCAAGTGGAAAACATTAAGTTTTTCTCATGATAACTCGGATGAAAGATAATCAACTTTCTTGGCCTTATTTGAAGGATCTATTTCAAGAAATTTACATCCTTATTGTAGGGTGGACATAGGTTTGGCTCCTTTGGTGCAATGTAGGAAATACTTGCACATGATGATGGTTATAACTAACTATATTAAACACTGGAAAAGATATACAATGTAAAGCATGCTAACATCCTTTCTTTTTGCATATCTACTATAGTGGGTGAGTCATGTATACATCCTTCCAAGGAATCAAACCACAAGTTGGAAATCAAATCACTTCAAATGAGGGTCATTCGCCACCAAGAGAAACTATCAAGAGGGAGAAGGATGCCAGTGAGATAGAGATGATGATGGAAAGAGGTAGCAATAGTAAGGAATATACCATAAAAAGACCATGGAGTTTGGAACAAACATTGTTCATTTGTATGACTTGTGCTTGGGATTTCTTGGATATTGATGCCACTTTGTTTGATGACATGAGCCAATAGACAATGATACCATCGGTGATGGTAAATAGTGGAAGTAGATTGGAGGTGGTAGATTATTAGGTCCGGTAGAGTGTCCTTTGGTTGAGGGTAGAAATTTTTTATGAGGGTAAATTCATGCTGCAATTTTTAGAGACTAGTCATCATTTAAGCTTCTCATTGTTCCGAATGAAGATGTGATCTTCATAATACCATAAGCCATCCTTAAGTTCGAAGAGGTCATTGGTTGTTTTTCCAAAATATTATGAAATGGTTTGGTTGTCACGTAGAATTGGTATTGGAGTCCATTTTATTAACCAGATAATTCAAACATTAATTGATACACACAAATTTGCACAAAGGTCCACAACATACTATTCACCAATAAGACAACATCAATTGACACACATGATTTTGCACAAAGATCCACAACCTACTATTCGTAGGAAAATGGGCAGGGTGAGTCTAGCAATAATACATTATCGGTGTTCTATATAGCATATAAAGTAACCACATGAATGATAGGGTTGAAATTAGTGTATCCATGGGGTTCATTGTTTCTACTCTGACAATAGCTACCAAATACGAATTATTTGAGGAAAATGGAATTCAACTTGTTAACAGTTCAAGAAAACCAACTTTTTAGCACTTCAATAAAAATTGACTACGTGCATCTTGCATGATAAAAACTTTACAAAGAAGATAACATTTTGAGATTATTTTTAGCCAGGTGATTGGATGTTACTTTATAACAACAAATTTAAGATATACGAGCCCTTTTAGATTGCAAAGCAATACATATCAACTACGTACTTGTTAGAGGATTGTCATGGGAGAAATTTTCTTGAAACTTAGAAATAGATATTGCCTCAAGCCTTATCAACATTAGGGAGGAAATGAACCTTGCATGGGCCTTTTAGAATGGGTGATTAGCGATGGACCAATCAGAAGAGGGTGGTGGCCACAGTCTATACCCTACAGAATACTAGGCTGAAAGAGGGAGGAGGGAATAGATTTCTCCTTTATTTCATGAGTTGCCTCTAGAGAGAGAAGGAATCTTGTAACCAATCTAGGCCCAAAAGTGAAAAATTTTTAAAAACTTAAAAAACACTAGAGAATGGACCCCCCCCCCCCCCCCTCGATGAAATTTTAGGGTCAAAAGTGCTATTTTTTACCTCAAATTCAAAATTCATGCATGTTTTGAGTTTAGAAAGTAACTTAGAAAAAAGACTCAAAAAGAGCTATTTATCTTCTGAACCTCACATTTTCATACCCAAATCCCAAAAAGTAACCTAAAGCTCATATGCAACCAAAAGATGAAGTCCTCACATTAAGAGGTCACAACATCAAAGCTAAAAATCCTTTGGTGACCAAGAGTATTCCAAAGGTGCATGGGTGTATGTGCAACCCTCTAGAGTTGGGTCTATGTCAGAATTGTATATACCGTGTTATTTGCAAAGGCAAGTCTAGAATTATTTGGATTGTCAGAAGTCTATGTTCACATCTTTGCACTATGGTTGATCATGTTGTTTTTTGTGATGTTATGTTTAAACATTTGTTTTGATGCAAAAATCTTGATATTGTTTAGTGTTCTATGCATTATTTTGTCAACAAATAATCATTTTTTCACTTTCACTATTTTATTTTGTACTTTTAAAAGAGGATCCCAATCACTTTAGACTTGAAACCACTATAAAAACAGGCTCTATGTTCTCATTTCTCACATTACTCACAAAGAGCTAGATATTTTCTCAAGGCTATAGAATACTATGCGTGTTGCCCACATGCAATGGCTGCATTCACATGTGCCACTCCTATCAAATCCCCTCAAGAGGTTTTCATGGAGTTCTTGGATAGAACATGCTACAAAGGTCATACAAATTTGTATGATATATTTTGTAGAGTCCTTAATCTTAAAGGGACACTAACCATGAACTATGATATGCTCGAGGAGATTATTGATTATATGGACTTCTATATACTACGATACTCCATTAATATTCCATCATTTGAGGGAAAACGGGTCCCTTGTGACTTACTATTTTATATCCATAAAGGAGATGAGGGATTTGCAAAGCATTTCAAACATTTCATGGCCATTGCTGAGGATGTTGGGCACTTGTTAGGTGAGTAAGGTGACAATAATCAAGCATTAGAATAAGAAGAGGAAAATGGGGAAAAAATATTTACCCTACATTGCTACAACAATCTTTATTGTCAATGAGGAGCCTTAACCTACACCCATGGACCTACCCCATCTTGTTAGTGGGGGCTTTGCAAATGATTGAAAGGAACCACAAATAGAAGCTCTCAATTAATTAGAAGATAGTGATAAAATAAGTAGAGAATTTTCACATGGTGTTGTGGATAAATAAAATGAAGGATTACTTCACAAGCGCATCCTTCTTATGACTTGGAGCCCTTGGAACCCACTCTACCAAAGGTAGAGATGGAAATTTTTTTGATGGTGCTTGTGAATGGAGAAGAATTTTCGTTCCTACATGATATTGAGAAGCCATTGTTATCGTTAGTATCCATGTGAAAGGCCAAATGGCTTTCTTTAATAAAACATATAGTGGCCTGGTCAGTCACAGATTGTAAGTTCGATCGCATTTGTAAGGCCTAAGAAGTCTATCTTCGTGCTCCCTGTGTACTATGTTTTTATCCGTATTCTGCAGTCTTTGTGCGGAGTACCGTGTGCGGCCTAAGGAGGTCCCTTTTCTACTCCGAGGATATCGTTGTGGAGCTCTCGATAAGGAGGGCGCACCGTGGTGCATCGCCATCGAAACTCTTCACTGGTATCAAAGCGGTTTGACACAAAAGCTCTGTTCCTTTTGTGCGAGCGAAGCGAGCACCCCCCCCCCCCTGCCGGCTTTCTCCAAGGCTTACGACTAATATGACATGCAAGAGATGGTTGAACCACACCCTAAGAGGGAGGATTAGGAAGCAATCCTCAACCATGGCTTTTGGGGCAAGTGGTTAGCCCATCATACTCCTAGTTGATATCTCATGAGTTCAAATCCCACAATTGGCGGCAACCAAGGCATAGACCTTGGCATACCTTGTCATCCGAGTCATCAAAGTCACCGTTGGCACCATTGGCTACGCGCGAGGGAGGACCGCAATGATCAAGGACGATAGAGGTTCCCGGTACTTCTCGAGAGGTCACCCATCCTAGTACTGTTCCCCCCAGAGCTCGCTTAACTGTGGCAATCTCTTTCCACCAAGCTACACTCTTGTGGTGTCTGAAGAAGGGGAAAAACTAAGGTTGACATTACCTTGAACATGTTTTGGTCCCTCAAAGCTTCATTCTTTACTTTCAAACCCTATTTTTGAAGCATTTTTGGGGTGTCCTTTGGAGCCATTTTGGAGTACTTTTGCACATAGTTCTCTTCACACATGTCCAAGAACATCAAGAAGAGTGTTGTTTGTACTTCTTCAACAATAAATATCAACCTTTGGGGATGCGTTTTCAGCCACACTCGTAAAACTACAGGTTTCTCGAAAGGTTTTCAGTTTTTGTGGGAGCAGCTGCTACAAATTTATGCAGGTTTTTGAGCTTCAAACATCAGAGTTGACAGACACTTGCAGGTGTTGTTGGCTAATTTTTGGGTTGTGTGTTCAGCCTTTTAGTGTCATTTTATTGCATATATTGAGCAGATACACACCATGTACGCTTCTGTGGATACCGCTTATGTACGTCCATATGGTCATTGATATACCGGTTACGTTTTTGCATAAAGACTTTTATGTTTGATAAAGAGCGTCGTGGTGAGGTTTTCTTAACTGGGAGACACCTAGATGTCAGTGTCTCTTCGGTGATGCAGGTGGAAGACTTACCTAGCCTCGCCATAGGAGATGTAGGATAGTTGTTCATAGGTGCTCGATAAGCCCAGTTGGCTTCTGTTGGGTAACTGATTATATGCAGTGGAGTCAGTGATTCACTATGCAGGAAAACATGTCAATACTTGCATTTTTCTGATACTTTGACACTGGTCATATGCTCATTTTGCAAAGGATACTCTGGCAAAATTTTTCCAGATTTTTTGTTTAGCCAACTATAAAGTGGTTGATTTACTCCTTGATACACTTAATCATTGGTGTTTGGACTCTTCTAGCTCCATCATCATTCTATCCGTTTCTCTACCATCATGGCATCAGAGGTCTCAGGCACATCTGGTGGATCAGGGTCTAGTGCGAGTGTTCTGAGAAGGAGCTATAACTTGCAAGGCAAAGACCATTTTGAGATCCGAAATTTTGATGGCTTAAACTTTGCTCTATGGAAGAATCAGATTAAAGATGTGCTGATTCAAAGGAGGCAAGGGAAGCCAGTAAATGGGATTTCAAAGAAGCCTGCTGACATGGATGAAGATGATTGGGATGAGTTAGATGAAATGGCCAGGTCTACCATTCGCTTGCACCTGGCAGATAATGTTTACTTTACAGTATTAGACTGTGAAAGTGTAGATGAGCTTTGGAAGAAGTTATGCAATACATATGAAAAAGCGACGGCGTCAAATAAAGTGTATCCGATGAGAAAATTATATGACCTTTGCATGAAGGACACAGATAGTGTTTGTGCTCATCTAAATGAGTTTGATGCTATATTCTCCCAATTACAGGCTCAAAAAATGGATATGGATAATGAGATGAAAGCAGTATTGCTGTTATGCACCCTGCCATCATCATGGGATACGTTCTGCATATCTATTAGCAATAGTGCACCTGGTGGTAAACTCATCTATATGACATATGTGGAGCACTCTTGAGTGAGGAGATTCGTAGAAAATCTATGGTTGGCACTCAGAGTGGAGATGCATATAATGTTTGTGATTCTTGCCAAGGAAAGAATCAGCAATGTGGAAGGAGCAAGAACAAGGAAAAGAATGGTCAACGGAATAAGAGTACAAGTAAATCAAGGAAGAGGGATATGGAATGCCATTCTTTGTCATAAGAAAGGATATATGAAGAAAGACTGTTATGCATTAAAGAATGCTAAAGGTAAAGAATAGAATGTTGATGGTCATGTTAAACACTTACCTTCACTATCTACTTTGACTGTGAAGATTGAAGAAATTAATGCTATTTCTGATGATGCTGATGTGTTGACACTTGATAGTACTGTGCCAATTGAGCCACTTATGGCTGAATCTCTTTCCCACACGTGGCTGCTAGATTTTGGTGCTTCTTTCCATGTGACACCACACAAAGAATGGTTCTCTAATTATGCGGCAAAGTCTCTTGGTACCGTGAGACTTGGTGACTCTTACCAATGTGACGTTGTGGGGATTGGAGATGTGGTTGTGCCGTTCATTGATGGTTCAAAATTTACTATGCATAATGTATGCCATGTACCTCAGTTATCATGCAGTTTGATGTCAGTTGGTCAACTTGATGACCTTGTTTACAAGGTAGTCTTCTATGCTCAGTCCTTTCGTATATCAACGGGCAATATGGTTATTGCAAAAGGAAGAAAAGTTGGCTCACTTTATCCTTTATTTGTATCACAGAAAGAACACTTGTTAGCTGTTACTGAACAACCTATGGCTTGTATTTGGCATGGTCATTTAGGCCATATATCTCGTAGTGGAATGGAAAATCTTTCTCGTTCTGGCTACTTACATGTGTTATCTTTCTCTGATTTTTCATTTTCTGATCATTGTCAATATGGAAAGCAAACCAGAAATGTGCATAGAATGCACATTGACTCTTCAATTCAGCCTTTAGATCTCATCCATACAGATGTGTGTGGTTCTATGCCCACTAGGTCCTTCGGTGGTTCTCTTTACTTTGTCACTTTCATAGATGATGCTACTAGAAAAGTCTGGGTATATCCTATCAAATCGAAGGATGAGGTATTCCCTACTTTCAAAAAATGGCTTGCTTCAGTTGAGAGTGAAAAAGGAACTAAGCTTAAGGCTTTACGTTCAGATAATGGGTGTGAGTATACCTCACATGAATTTAGCCTTTTCTATCAGCCTAGAGGGATTCGTAGAGAGTTTCTATCTTGCATCATGCAAACCTCGCACAAGGCTTTTTGGTAGAAGCAGTATTGACTGCAGTTCATGTGATTAACCTTTCACCTAGTATTGCCAAAGGTCTGAAAGTGGCACAAGAGTTATGGACAGGGAAGCCACCATATTATGATCATATTCGAGTTTTTGCGTGTGAAGCATATTTTCATATACCCAAGAATCTTAGACAAAAGTTGGACCATAAGTCAAAGAAATGCATTTTTCTTGGATATGGTCCAGAAGGACAATTTGGATATCGCTTATGGGATCGTGAAACATGGTTACTGATCAGAAGTAGTGATGTCATTTCAATGAGTCTAAGATGCATAAACAAATCATTAAGGAGGTTGAAGTAAGAAGAGTGGTGTTTGAGGATACTCGTCCTCCGGTTAGCATGCATAAAATGTTGAACATAGGGATGTTCAAGAGAATGTCCATTCAGATCAGTCTGCACATATTCCTGTTCGGCAACCATTGAGACGTTCTGCACGTGTCTCACGTCCACCTGATAGATATGTTCCAGGTTTAGATTTTGTTATGTTTACAGATGCCGGTGAGCCTTCTTGCTACAAAGAGGCTATGCAGACAAAGGATTATGTCAAGTGGGAGCGTGCCATGAAGAGTGAATTGGATTCTATTCACAAGAATGGTACTTGGGATTTAGTACCTTTGCCAAAGGGCAAGACACCTTTACCATGTAAATGGGTATATAAGCTAAAATTCACATCAGATAGTGCTTCTCCAAAGTAAAAAGCACGACTTGTTGCAAATGGTTTTAGGCAACAACATGGTGTTGATTTCGAGGAAATCTTCTCTCCAGTGGTCAAGATGAGTACCCTATGCATGTTGCTTGGATTCGTTGCAATGGAGGACTTAGAGCTAGTCCAAATGGATGTGAAAACTGATTTCTTGCATGGAGATCTTATAGATGAGATCTATATGGAACAACCAGAGGGTTATGTAGTTCCTGGCAAGGAAATTCTAGCTTGTAAGCTCAAGAAGAGCTTGTATGGATTTAAATAGTCTCCTAGACAATGGTACCAAAAGGTTGATGCTTTTATGAAATCTCAAGGCTATTCTGGAAGCAATGAGGATCATTGTCTCTACACAAAGAGATGCTCAGATGGCACTTGATATGTTTGATACTTTATGTCGATGATATGTTGATTGCTAGGAATTCCTCTTATGACTTGTCAATTCTCAAAAAGAAGTTGAGGTAGACATTTGATATGAAGGATTTGGGGGGATGCCAAACATATTCTTGGCATGCGCATTACTCATGATAGGAGTAAACCATGCATATACTTGTCTCAAAGTGAGTACATATCCAAAGTACTTCACAGATTCAATATGCAAGGTGGAAAGGCATTGAATACACCTTTACCCACATATGTGAAATTGAGCAAGGAGGATTGCCCCAAATCAGATGAGGAAAAGGAATTCATGACCAAAATTCCCTGTCAGTCTGTTGTTGGTAGTCTCATGTATGCTATGGTAGCTACGAGACCAGACATTGCATTTGCAGTGGGAGTTGAGAGCAGATATATGTCTAATCCTGGCAAGAAACATTGGGAAGCGGTCAAGATGATTTTGAGATATCTGAGTGGCACTAAGGACAAGTGTCTATGCTTAGGTAGAGGGAAAGCATCCATTATTGGTTACACAGTTTTGACTATGCTGGTTGTGTAGACAATCGTACGTCTACATTAGGGTACATTTTTCATTTTTCTCGAGGTGCTATATCTTGGAGATCTCTTCTTCAAGAATGTATAGCTATTTCCACCATAGAAGCAGAGTATGTCGTAGCAAGTGAGGCATGTAAGGAAGCATTGTGGATTTCTCGTCTTGCTTGTCATATGGGTTTACCTTAGCATGTACCTCGTTTGCTTAGTGACAGTCAAAGTGCCATTGCTTTGGCTAAGAATCCTGTCTATCATGCAAAGGCCAAGCACTTTGAGGTGAGGTATCACTTCATAAGAGATTGCTTAGCCACTGAGCGCATTATTACTGAGAAGATTCATACCCGAGATAATGTTGCAAATGCTTTGACTAAAGCTCTACCACATGATAGCTTTCGACACTGTTGTCACTTGATGGGGGTTACTTGATTCATGATCTTACATAGTAACTTGTATATTGTGTAACATGCCCATCAGGTGGGAGGTATAGTTTGTATACTTACACTCAGGTATTCTTTATCATTCTTTATTTTTTCTCCCATGATTACTTTGGCCATATTGGCCTTTAGTGGGAGATTGTTACCGTTGGTGTCCATGTGAAAGGCCAAATGGCCACCGGACACTTCTTTGTATATGTTCTTTAATAAAACATATAGTGGCCTGGTCAGTCACAAACTGTAAGTTCGACCGCATTTGTAAGACCTAAGAAGTCTGTCTTTGTGCTCCTTGTGTATTGTGTTTTTTTGCGTATTCTGCAGTCTTTGTGCGGGGTACCATGTGCGGCCTAAGGAGGTCCGTTTTCTAATCCGAGGATATCATCGTGGAGCTCTCGTTAAGGAGAGCAGACCTTGGTGCATCACCATCAAAACCCTTCAGGCATTTTGTCTACACCTTGATGAATCCATTAGCATTTTTTGTTCAATTTCTAATGTTCCCGTGGATAAATCTTTAGAATTTATTGAAAAATGAACCATTCCATGTGGTGTTTCAATAATAGATACAGTTAGCTTGGTGTATAAGTGATGCTAATCAAAATGCCACTGAAGAGGATTTGGCCACAACAAGGAAAAGAATTTTGGAGAAGAAAATTGCAACATCACCTATTTTTGAATAGTGTGCCATGGCTCACTCTTCCATTCCTTTAGATGCATTTGAAAGAGGAGAGGATGTGGCTTCAAGATGTAAGTATCTACTCAATTTTCATATTTGTACCCATTAAATGTCTATGTGGAGGAAGTTATTGCAGCAAAGAGTGGTGGTGACTGAAGTATTTCAATGGTGATGCACCACAGTCACCTCTCCTTCTTGAAAGCTCCATGATGATAGCGTCACAGTAGAAAACTGGGCTCTAGGTGCCACACACAATACTTCACACAGAGGTTGTAGAATACACAATACTAAGACCATGAACACAGATTTATTATGTCACACAAATGCAATCAAACTTATAGTCTATAGCTCACTAGGCCACTATATGTTCTATTAAACAACATATACAAAGTGTTTGACAACCATTTGGCCTTTCACATGAACTCTAATGGTAACAATCTCCCACTAAAGGCCAATATGGCCAAAGTGTCTATGGGAAAAAAATAAAGAATGATAAAGAATACACAAGTGAAAGTATACAAACTATATCTCCCACTTGATGGGCATGTTTTCACAATATACAAGTAATTGTATAAGATCATGGATCAAGTAACCCCCATCAAGTGACAACAGTGTCAAAAACTATCCTATGGTAGAGCTTTAGTCAAAAGCATCTGCAACATTGAACCTTCTCAAGAATAATGTGCTCAGTGTCTAAGCAATCTCTAATGAAGTAATACTGCACCTCAATGTGCTTTGTCTTTGCATGATAGACCAAATTCTTAGCCAATGCAATGGTACTCTGACTATCACTGAGCAAATGAGGTACATGTTGAGGTAGACCTATATCATAAGCAAGACGAGAAAGCCACAATGCTTCCTTACATGCCTAACTTTCTACAACATACTCTGCTTCTGTAGTGGAAACAGTTGTACGTTCTTGAAGACGAGATCTCCAAGAGATAGCACCTCCAGTAAAACGAAAAATATACCTTGATGTAACTTATGATAATTTACACAACCATCATAATCAAAATCTGTGTAACCAATAATGGATGTTTTTCCTCTACCCAAGCATAGAGACTTGTCCTTAATCTCACTCAGATAACTCAAAATCATCTTAGCCACTTCCCAATCCTTCGTGTCAGTATTAGATATATATCTACTCATCACTCCCATTGCAAATGCAATGTTTGGTCTGCTAGCTACCATAGCATACATGAGACTACCAACAACAAATGATAAGGAATTTTGGTAATGAATTCCTTTTCCTCGTCTGATTTGGGGCAATCATCCTTGCTCAATTTCACTCGTGGGTAAAGGTGTACTCAATGCCTTTCCACCCTGCATATTAAACATGTGAAGTACCTTGGATAAGTGCTCACTTTGAGACAAGTATATGTAGCTTTTAGTCCTATCACGAGTAATGTGCATGCCAAGAATATATTTGGCATCCCCCAAATCCTTGATATCAAATGTTTGACTCAACTTCTTTTTGAGAATTGACAAGTCATAAGAGGACTTCCCAACAATCAACATATCATCAACATAAAGTATCAAGCATATCAAACTGCGATATGAGCATCTCTTTGTGTAGAGACAATGATCCTCATTGCTTTGAGAATAGCTTTCAGACACCCTTTGCAAAAATTCATGCTTTATACTTTGGAGAAGCACTATCTAATGTGAATTTTAGTTTATATACCCATTTAGATGGTAAAGTTTTCCTAACCTTTGGCAAAGGTACTAAATCCCAAGTACCATTCTTGTGAATAGAATCCAACTCACTCTTCATGGCATGTTCCCACTTGACATGATACTTTGTCTACATGGCCTCTTTGTAGCAAGGAGGCTCACTAGCATCTATTAACATAACAAAATCCAAACATGGAATATATATATCAGGTGGATGTGAGACAGATGCAGAGCGTCTCAATGGTTGCTGAACAGGAACATTTGCAAACTGCTCTGATCAGACATTCTCTTGAACATTCCTATGTGCAACATTTTTATGCATGCTAATTGGAGGACTAGTATACTCAAACACCATTCTTCTCACTTCCACCTCCTTAATGGGTTATTTATGCACCTTAGACTCATTGAAAATGACATCACTACTTATGATCACTAACCATGTTTCAGAATCCCATAAGCAATATCCAAATTGTCCTTCTCAACCATATCCAAGAAAAATGCATTTCTTTGTCTTATGGTCCAGCTTTTGTCTAAGACTCTTGGGTATATGAACATATGCTTCACGCCCAAAAACTTGAAGATGATCATAATATGGTGGTTTTCCTATCCATAACTCTTGTGCCACTTTTAGACGTTTGGTAGTACTAGGTGAAAGGTTAGTCACATGGACTACATTCAATACTGGTTTTGCCTAAAAGCCTTGTGAAAGATTTGCATGATGTAGCATAGAAACTACTCTATCCAAAATAATTCTATTCATCCTTTCAGCTAGACCATTCTATATTGGGGTATAAGGAGTTGTAATCTCTATGAATTCCTCTAGGTTGACAGAAAAGGTTGAATTCATGTGAGGTATACTCACGCCCATTATTTGAATGCAAAGCTTGAGCTTAGTTCCTTTTTCAGTCTCAATTGAAGCAAGCCATTTTCAGAAGTTAGGGAATACATCATCCTTTGATTTCATAGGATATACCCAAACTTGTCTAGTAGTATCATCTATGAAAGTGACAAAGTAAAGAGAACCACCTAATGAACTTGTGGGCATTCGACCACACACATCTCTATGAATGAGATCTAAAGGTAGAATTGAAGAGTCAATGTACGTTTTATGCGATTCTTAGTTTTCTTTCCATATTGAAACACTCACAAAATTAAAAATCAAAGAAAGATAAAACAGGTAAGTAGCTAGAAAAAGAAATATTTTCCATTCCACTACTAGATATGTGGCCCAAACAGCCATGCCAAATACAAACCATAGGTTGTTAAGTAACAGCTAACTAGTATTCTTTCTGTGATACAAATTAAGGATAAAGTGAGACAACTTTGCTTCCTTTTGCAATTACCATATTGCCCTTTGATATGTGAAAGGACTGAGCATAGAAAAACACCTTGTAACCAAGGTCATCAAGTTGACCAACTAACATCAAACTACATGATAATGGAGGTACATGGCGTACATTATGCATAGTAAATTTTGAACCATCAATGAATTGCACAACCACATCTCCAATCCCCACAACCTCACACTGGTAAGAATCACCAAGTCTCACAATACCAAGAGACTTTGCTGCATAAGTAGAGAACCATTCTCTATGTGGTGTCACATGAAAAGAAGCACTAGAATCTAGCAGCCACGTGTAGGAAAGAGAATCAGCCATGAGAGCCTAAGTAGGCACAATACTCTCAAGTATCAACACATCAACAACATCAGAAATAGCATTGATTTCTTCAATCTTCACGGTTGAAATAGATGGTGCAGGTAACTTTTTTATGCACCCATCAACATTCTACTCTTTACCTTTATCATTCTTTAATGCATAGAAGTCTTTCTCCATGTGTCCTTTCTTATGAAAATAAAGGCATTCAATATCCCTCTTAACTGGGAGAATATAGCATCAAACTCATTTAGATCAGGCAGCAACACTATTGGTGTCCTTCATGTGAAGGTCATTTAACTTTCTCATTACATACACTTTATTTGATGTCATTTATTTTTCGTGTCTATTACATAACTTCTTCCAAAGCTCCTTTGCACTTTGAGAGTCCAATACTATAAATTAAGCATTGTTTGCTAGGTGCAATTGAATGGTAGTCTTGGCCATTTCATCCTACTCATCCCAATCATCTTCATCCATGTCAACATGCTTCTTTGAGTTTCTGTTTAATGTCTCACATTGCCTCCTCTGAATCAACATGTCTTTAATCTAATTCTTCCATAGAGCAAATTTTATGCCATCAAATTTGGGATCTCAAAATGGTCTTTGTCTTGCAAGTTATAGCTCCTCCTTAGAACATTGGCACTAGTCCCTGATCCACCAGACATGCCTCAGACCTTTGATGCCATGATGATAGAGAACTGAATAGAATGATAATGGAGCTAGAAGAGTCCAAACATCACTAAGCCTCAAAAGAGGATGACCAAGTGTAAGATTCTAGGAAAAAATTCAGCAAAGTCTTTCCAAAAATTTGAATTAATTAACAGTATCACTAACCAAAAGGATTATGTGAGAATAAATGTGCTCACACCAATAAGTGTATCAAGGAGTAAATCAGCCATTGTATAGTTGACAAAACCAAAAATCTTGAAAAAATTTGCCAGAGTATCCTCTACAAAATGAGCATATGACCTTCACCTCCTAAATCAAAACACAAATCACATTAACACCCTCAAGACATTAAAATCCATATAACGTGCCATTATTCCATAAAGTATAACAGATCTTTTGCACCTGAGATCTTATCAAGAGTAATCTTAGTTATAGCTGCAGATTGCTTACCTCTCCTAGGATTAGACTACTCCTCATGCATTTGTGTATGCGTAGTGCACGTCTTGAGGAGATGACATTCGGGTCTAACAAACTAGTGAGTGAGGTGGAGGTGGACTCCACGAGGGATCGATGAGTTGTACTAGAGTGGAGGGTATCCATGGGCAAGGGTATGTGTGTGATGGTGGGCACAAGTAAGGAGGAGTGGTTATGCAAGAGATGACTTAGGCAAGAGGAGTGGGTACACAAGAGATGACTCTGGCGATTTTGGTATGAATATGGGTGAGACAAATTTCGTTGGTTCATATGTAAGAGGGTGGATGAATTTGCACAATAATATTTGTGTAGGGTGGACGAATCTAGAAATTTCATGTATGTTGAGATGAATTTGGGATGGGTGTATGCTAATACGAATTTAGGATGGTGAGATGAATTCAGGGTCATGAGACAAATTCGAGATGGGAGCATTAGTCAGGGAGCGTGGACCAAGTTGGGGATGATGAAACAAGTGATGCGAATTCGAGATGGTGAGACAAACTTTGTATGGTGAGATGAATTCAAGACGGTGAGATGAATTCAAGAGGGTGGATGAATTTGGGGGGCAAATTAAGTGTAAGGTGGAAGAATTTGGGGGGCGATTTCGTGCATTGATTGGACCAATATGGGTGATGAATTGAATATCTAATCTTGAAAAAAAGGATAAGGTAGCCCTTCTATTCACGATGTGGACAAACATGAACATGAGCATGGGAAAATTCCATGGAATGATTGCCCTAGTGACACCATATGGTTCGTACAATGACATTCTCTGATATGGTCCATCCATCTTGTAAGTTTGCCCACTAATCTTATCCACCCACCTTGCAACATTTCCAAGTTTGGCCACGATATCTGCATATTCGGACAAGAGCAAAGGTTTTCCATTATCCAAGGTCTCAAGGTATGCTAATTCATTTGTGTATTGTTCAATGAGGTTTGTTTATTTGAACAACACTTTTCCTCTAGCCATGCCACTTATTCTCGACCATGGTCCCTCGTTGAAGGCTTGGTGAGTTGCATTAATTGCTCTATCAATATCCACTACATCACCCTCTGCTACAAATGTGATGATCTCTCCTAGCCTTGGATCCAACATCTCAAACGTTTTGCCTAAAATTGTATCTGCAATAGTGATAATGTAGGCAATTGCAATGGGTAGATGAGCAGGATGTATGGCCAAATGATCATTCATGTTGCTAGGGATCTTTTCGAGTTTTCTGCTCTGCATCGCCTGCTAGCAGCTTCATCGATGTGTTGCAGAGTGGGCCTCCTGATGTGCAAGCTATTGTCAAAAAGTTGCAACCTTGATGAGGTTAAACAAAAGAGAAACACAAAAAATGCCATTGTAAAATCCTATGTGGTGCATGCAGGGAACTATGGTTCTAGTTCAAGGGGCTTTCATGTCAGCCACAACTATGCAATGGGGCACAATATGAAATGCAAAGATTCGTAGGCTTCTCAAGTTGACCTTGATTGGATGCCCAGTCCTGACCCCCATCGAGAACTTGATACCATTATTGTAGGTGACAATCATAGTACCAACTAGGATACTGATCTTCACCAATTGGTTTGTCGTACCATTGAGGGATTGTTTGCATATTCTTGTTCATTTTTGAATACCTTATTAGGCCCTAAGGCTGGAATCATGCCTTGTTCCTCGCTATTTTGCCATGGAGATTCTATTGTTGCATGAGTAGCCTAACTTATTGACAATGATGGAGGATCTTCTTTTGTAATTGAAGCTTCTTGCTACTGTGTTATTCCCCAGCCTTCTATTTGCTTCCAATCATTGTTCGCATAGCCAAAAGACCAACGTAAGGAAAAGGATCTTTCCCAATCTTAAAAGATATTAAAAATCCCTTAGAATAAGAAGAAAAAAGAATTCACAAGCTAGGACATGCTCGTGACACACCGTTAGGTACAACCAAAACATGCCATATTTGTGATCGAATCAAGCATTTCACAAAAGACTACTTAAGCAAAACAAAATATATACATTTTGGCGAACGAGAAATTTAGTATCGAAATGCTTTTGGAAATTGAAGGAGTTCATTACATGATTTGATTACTTGGAAAGTACTATTGAAGCATCAAGAGATTCGAGATCATTGTTAAGCATATAGATATTTCTAATTTGGTATCTTATCAATGTAATTTCCCAATTAGGCATGCACGCTATGGCATTCGCCAGTGTAATAATTTAGTTTTTTTCTATGGTAGAAATAAAGAGGTGACTTGTAATCACACGTCTAAAGTAACATGACAAACATGAAAAGTTTAAAAGGTGCATGTTTTACACGTCCATAAGAAAAGCCTTTGTATAACTTGCTTATGAAATTATTGATTGCATCCATATCAAAGATTCTAGATGAGAGCTCATGGCTAGTCCATTGATGCTCTTGTGCTACTTTCAATGTAGATATGAAGAAATCTACTGGTAACACTGCATTTTGGCCAAATACCATCTGAAAGGGCGTGGCTTGGAGCGCCATTTTATAGGCCACTCGATATGCTTAAACAACATGGCGTATCTATTCGTTTTATTATTCACCAATTTTGTCAATAAATTACATAGTATCTTGCTTGTGCTCTTGGCTTGTCTGTTAGCTTGTGGATGATAGGGGGAAGACTTCTTATGTATCACCAAGAATTCTTGGAGAAGGTTTTCAATGACTTCATTCAAGAAGTGTGTGCCTCTCACTTACTAAGTCGATTGGTAACCCGGGTGAACACATTCTCGAATAAGAACCTAGCCATCGTCTGAGCATCATTCTTCATTGTGGCCTTTACTTCTACCCATTTGGTTAGATAGTCTATGGAAACACTAATGTACTCAGCATGTGAACTCTTCGCTGGGGGATTAATAGGACCTACAAAGTCTATTTCCCACTTAGAGAATGCCCATCCTTCCACCATGGGTTTCAATGGCATCTCATCTTTGCATATTAGATACTGAGTTCGTTGACAAATATCGCACCTCTTCACGTAGGTATGTGCATCCATGTGAAAGGTTTGGCCACCAAAGACCTACGAATAGTATAGCTTTGATCACACGGTCTAGTCCAAAGTGTCCTCCTGCTACACCTTGGTGAGCAGTCTCTAAGATCTTGAGGTATTCACTCTCATGGACACACAATCTAAGATAGTTGTCACTTCCGTGCTTGTACAAATTATCGCCAATGAGAGAATAATCTAGTGCTTCTTGTTCTAAGCTCTTTTTTCTTGTCAATGTCATCTCTTGAGGGAATTCCTTCGTCCTAAAAAAATCTACCAAAGATTCAGTCCAATCTGGTACTAAAGACACGATAGAGAGTGGCATGTTCCACTGGTGCCCTAGTACTACAGATTTGGCATTCCTTACATAACTTATGGACATATGCTTCCATAGTTGGCCAATAGACCCCTAACCTTTGCAGAGTTTGTAGGCTTCTACATTTGGAGTGATGTTGCTGAACTGCACCTACATGTGCTAGTTGCAACCACTTTGCATGCTCATCTTCATTTACACAGCAAACTAGTACACCTTGATCAGTGTGCTTATACATGTTGCCTGCCATTATGTGGTATTTTTGAGATCTAACTACTTCTTTGTATTTAGTTCTCAATACAAGATGTTTAGGTCCAAATGTGAGAATAGGCACTATAGCTTTGGCCCAGTCAGACACTACCTCTAGATTGAACAAGTAATCATCAGGAAGGTCATCTGATACTCCTTGAGGGGACTCTCCTGAAGTAAGTCTAAAAAGTTGATCCACCCTAAGGTGAGTCCTACCTTTCCTAACCACAACTTCAAAGTTATATTCCATTAGTAAGAGTGACCATCTTACTAATTGACCAGTATTGCATGGTTTGTTCACTAGATAGAGTAATGCTTGATGGTTTGTAAAAAATTTAAACTTATTTGCGAGCAAATAATGTCTAAAGTTCTTAACCATATACACCATGCCTAATCCTTCTCTTTCTGTAGTGGTGTAATTCCGTTCAACTGCATTCAATTGTCCCCTGGCATAGACAATGGGAAGATCCATATTACCTTCACCAGTAGGTTGTGCTAGTACACACCCAATAGCATAATTGGATGCATCAACATGAACATGGAATGGCTTGTTCCAATCTAGTGTAGTCAAGATTGGTGTTGAACACAATCGTCTCTTAAGCTTGTTAAAGGAGTTTTCACATTCTTTTGTCCACTCAAAGTTAGTAAAAAAGAAGTACAGAGGCTTTGCAATGATTGGATATAGATGAATGAATTGTCAATTATATCTGTAGTGCCGCATGAAATCTTGTACTTCCTTGACATTTTTTGGTCTAGGTAGCTCTGCAATAGCTCTAACCTTATCCTCATCCATTGATATGGCATTCTTTCACACTATGTGTCCTAGAAACTTGCCTTGCTTGATCATAAAAACACACTTTTTTGGGTTCAGGCAGACCTGATATTCTCTACATTTGTCAAAGATTTGTCTGAGATCAAGTATATGTGTTTGTCTAATGTTAGAATGAGCACAAAGATCATTAACGTAGACTTCCAAGTTTTTGCACAAGAACTCTTTAAATACATGACACATCAATCTTTGGAAGGTAGCTGGCACATTGGTGAGCCCAAATGGCATTACCCAAAATGCGGATATGCCCCACACTATGGCAAAAGCCGTTTTATGCTGATCTTTTGGAGAAATGGCGACTTGATTATATCTAGAGAACCCATCAAGGAAGTTGTATACTTCCTTGCCTGCTAATCTTTCTAATAGATGCTCATTGATAGGAAGCGGACAACTATCTCTTATAGTGGCTGTGTTAACCTTTTTCAAGTTAATGCACACATGTAACTTTCCATTCTTTTTGGGCACCACTACAATGGGGGAAACCCATTCAATGTGCTCAATTTCATAGATAAATCTAGCTTCTACCAAATGATATATCTCTTCCTTGATCTTGGCAGCATAATTATCATTATAGGTGTATGGCTTCTGTTTAGAGGGTTTGGCTTCTGAGGTCATGGGAATTGTATGTGAGCATATGTCAGGGTCTACTCCTTTTAGGTCCTTATAACTCCATGCAAACACATCTTTGTATTCTCTGAGCAAGGCTATCAACTCTTGCTCCTCATCCTCTATCAAATCATGCCCTATGTACGTGCATCATTCTTTGCCTTCCTCTAAGGTCACAATGATTTTCTTAGTTTTCTCTTTGTTATCGTAGGTCTCTCCTGCTAGTGCTTCATGTTTGGGCATCCTTATCATGATTTTTCTATCATGTATCTCATACTTCTTAAAATTTTCAGGGACCTCAAACAAAGACTCCTCCTCATCTGGTGAGACTTCTCTCTTCTTTGTTTTCTTGCCTTCACCCTTCTTGGTTACCTGTGTGGCTAGTCTCACATCATTCATAAGCTCTCCTTGTCCTTGAGGGTGAGCTTCTACATCATACATGTATTCCTCTTTTGATTGACAAAAAGGGTCCATAATGATTGATTCTCGATTTGAGTCACTTGTTTCTTCAAGTAAATCAGTGCTAAGCTCACATTCCTCGATAACCAAATCACACATGAGTGGTTCTATCATGAAGACTGAAATATCATAGCCATCTTCATCATAGTGTGGTGTCCATTGTTCTTCATTGATGGCTACATCCATTGTCGCTAGGATTTCTGCCCAACCATGAGGTTCAAACTCTTCATCAAGAAATACTATAGGTGCATAGGCTGGTTCTCGAATAGATCTATGAGTTTCCTTCGCACCTACCTCTCTTGCATTTTCTCTTTTCTCCTCTTCTATTGCCACTTTGTACATCCACAAATGAGTGTCTTCATGCATCTATGAGGATCCAAATCTTATGGAATGCACTGATTATGTGTTGTTTGTGGCTCTATGGATGGGATTCCACTGTATAGGGGACACGTCTCTATGAGAATAGTCTTTGAGATTGACTTTGGTTGTAACTCCTAAGTGTTTTAACATCAAAGTTCAAAATAATGCACAATGCAAGGAATGGCTTAAATACCCATACATTGCACCACCCTAGGGACCACCTTCAATTGCTTATATGATGGCCACTATATGGCAGTGGATCCCTCGGTTGAAGCCAATGCTAGATGTCACGGTGCAAATGATGTTGCAAATTTTGGATATGATGCAGATTGTTCTTAAGATTTTCCATATAACACAAGCATCGGAAGTAGCTCTATCAGGATTCACAAATGGAAACTATGATTTGGTGTATGACATGAGCACTACTCCAAGCATTAGAGTAGCATATGTATGACACACCCGTATCAAATACCTCCCAGCATGTTACAAACAAACCTTTGAAGATATGTTCACTACAAGCTTTTGGGAGTATCATTATGAGGTGTTTGCACCGAAACCAACACACCTGATTCACTTATTTGCATGTGAGCAGGCTATGTATTCTGAGTACTATACGACACCACATCCAAATATCCCAAGTGTCATCAATTGGGATGCATCGCAATCTAATCTGGCAAGAGGATTAAGGCTCAACGAACACGAGTTGGCCACTAATGTCATCCAATATTATATCGACCACCCTACAGAACAGAGGGTCTATCAGGGGTCATAGACGCTAGAGAGGGGGGAGTGTTGGCCTACAAGCAATGAAGAGATAGAGCAATCAAGTACAATCTGGCACAAAAGAGGCCTAATCATTTTTTCCATAACTTATTTTTAATCAAAAGTGATTTTCATCACTACACAAACATTGTAAATACTGTTTTGAAAAAAATCTTGAACCAAGACTTCTTGTAATTACACCAAACCTTAGCCATCCACTTAGCCACAAGCTTGTTAGACACAGCCTCCAGGTCCAAAATACTTATCCTTGAGACCGACACATAGTTCCCATTTAGTCTTAGGTATCTCCCTCCTCTTGGTGTCCCTTGTAGAGAGGAAGTTTTTATAGTTCTCTTGAGGTTTAGTAGTTCGTTGTTGCTTGACCTCAAACACCCCAAAAAATATACGATTGAAGAAGTTTTTATAGTTCTCTTGAGCTTTAGCAGTTCGTTTTCATTTGACCTCAAACACACAAAAATATACGATTGAAGAGATGAGAAAAACACACAAAACATATACGATTGAAGAGATTAGAAAAGTGTACCATAGCTTATCAACCACATTAAGCCAAATTGCTTTAGTCCTATGGCTAAGGTCATCTAATAGAATTTCAGGCACGTCTAAGACTCAATTCACACTATGTGGAGTCCCAAAAAAAACGGAGTCTCTGTAGCGGTCCTAGATTTGCTTTCAAAAAGAACGAAGTCCTTGCAATGTTTTGAGGCCACGCCACAAAACTCTTTTGCCTTTTTGTTCCAACCCCCTCCCATTTTTGTTCCAATCCCCTCGCATCTACCCGAAGACTCTACCCCTTTTTTTTTTTGAAAGTATAATGAATTGAAAATACACACTCACACACCCAATCTCGTAAGGTAGAGGCACCCATCATGAGAGATTCATGGACATGTCCAGCCAAAATTTGAACTCAAAATTTCTTCCCACAACTTCAAGGCATCATCCACTAGAGTACCCGGGCTTGAACAACGCTTTACCTTTTGGCACATCAAAATTTAAATGAAAATATCTGTTACAGTTCAAACTTAAGTCGCCTTGTGTCAATGTCCCAGATATAGTCCATTATTTCCCACGTGGAAGACGTTCACGAAGACCCGTTTCTTCCGCAGACCCAATCTGAAACGAGCCTAGCTCTCAATGACTTCGTCATGTGCCACTTGACTCCTGACTTGTCCTGTCGTCTGTAATTCTCGATATGATGATCTAACCACTCGACCTTTAGACCCGAATTGCCACGTGGTGGCAACTCAGCGACCGTGACTCTTGACGAAATTTCGTTCTAACTTCTCAGCCTAGTTGTTTGCTTTGAGCTTTTATCGAACGTTGGAGATTTTTCTTATGGCGGAGAATTGTTCCGCCCACTAACCATCAACGTGACGATGATGTATTGATGAAACTTTTGTATGTAAAAACGTGGCATCTTTATTTTTGAAATCGCAATTGTACATGTGAATGGGCATAGTACCTGCGAGACCCTTTGTATTCCACAAAGCAGGGGTTAGACAAGAAAATAACATGGTTACAACTCGTTTGACTTGCCTAAGCCATTACGTGTCCAGCCTGAGGTTTGAACCTTGAACCTTCGCCTCAAGAGGCCAAAGCTCAACCATCTCCCTTAAGGAACTTGGACAAGTTTGGCCACTTTTGTATTGTAAAAAGAATAACTCACTAACTTTGTCAATCGCTCCCACTACTCACTACTTGGCAAACTGGCGGACAATGAAGGCAAAGAAGGAATTCTTGTTCGTGCTACGTCGATTCCTACAACACCTATTATAGAGCAACTTTGTTAGGACAACAGAGATGCTTAGGCACATGCATTGTTAGATTTTCTATCAAACGTGCCATTATCCATCACATTCCCTCTTGATAGATAATAAAGGATGCTTGGGATACACTTACAACTTTGTACAAAGCAAGAAATGAGGCTCATGTTGCTTATCTCTAAAAACACTTGAAGAGTGAGCATATGAATGAAGGAGATTCTATGGACAATTTTTTGACAAAGATCAAATATTTGAAGGAGCACTTGATTTCTATAGATGAAGTCTTGTCAGATAGTTCACTTGTGTAGACTCTTCTTAACAATCTTCCATACTCATATTAGAGTTTTGCTTCTATTCTTTGATTGATGATGAAAGGAAATCCAAATGCCTTAACATTTGAGGAGTTAGTATCTGTTCTATTGTAGGAAGATCACTCTAGGCACAACAAGTCAATTATGCATGTTCTAGATCAATTTTTCTTAGTTAGTCAAAAGGGCAAAGGTAAATGGAGCTCATCTACTAATAAGCAGAAATATGCTAATGTTGCAAAGTTGAAGACGAAAGACAAAGATGAGAGGAAAATAGAAAATCAGAAAATAGTTTTGCAAATATTGTAAGGAAAGTGATCATGTCATAAAGAGTTATCCTAAATTGGATGCAAAAGAGGTAAAGAAGAAAGAGGTAGGAATGGTTGTTGCAAAAGTATCTACACCTAAAATGGATTCTCTTAATCTTGTTTAGAATGAAGAATGGGCATCTACTACTGTTTGCAGCTATGACCCATCTTCTCATGAGCAATGTATGTCTCCAGTTGACTCAGATGTTTGATACTATTTGCAGTTATGACCCATCTTCTCATGAGCAATGTATGTCTCCAGTAGACTCAGATGTTTGATACCTTGATAGTGGGGCAACCAAACATATTAACCTATAGTGCAATTTCTTCAGTTCACATGAGCCTTCCCCTAAAATGAATACTATTACATGTGCCAAAAACTCCTCTTATCTTGTAATGGGAGTTGGTAAGATTATTGTAACTACTATTGATGCCACTTCTTTCACATTGTTAGATGTTCTATATGTACTAGGGATCAATAAAAGTTTACTGTCAGTTTCAACATTAGCCAAGATTGGCCTAGTTGTCACAATTCATGATCTCTCAAATGGGGATTATTGCTTCTGGCATGTTATGTCGTGGGCTATATAGGCTCAAGACTATGCAAAATCTGTGAATGATTCAACATGTCCAATTGAACATTCTTAGGCTATCTTAGATGCAAAGCTTTTGCATGCACGCTTTGGTCATCTAAATTTTGCTAGTTTGCCATGCCTACAAAAATATGAAATTGTGTCCTCTCTCCCCGAAATTGAGCCACTTTGCAAACATGTTTGTGAAGGCACTATCTTGGGAAAAATATAGTGCTCCTTCCCAAAATATGGTTCAATTTGAGTTGCTCGTAAATTACGACTTGTTCATAGTGATATTTGTGGTCCAATGTAGACACTTTCTTTTGGAAACTACCTTTAATTCATGACTTTAATTGATTACTTCTCTAGGCATGCATGGGCATATCCATTGAAAGAAAAGTCCGAAGTGTCTATGTGCTTCAAACGATTCCTGGTTATGGTTGAAAATTTATCAACATCTAAATTGAGCACCCTCCATTTTGATCGGGGGGGGGGGGGGGGGGGGGGGGGGGGGGGGGGGGGGGGGGGGGGGGGGGGGGACATGTCTTTTGATTTTAATGCATTTTTGGCTGAGCGTGAGATTTAACATTGGTGCAGTGTGTCATATACACCTCAACAAAATGGAGTTGCTAAAAGAAAGAACAGGTCTCCATGAGAGATGGCAAGGTGTATGGTAAAAAGTTAGGCCTTAGCAGATAGCTTCTGGCTTGAGATTTTTATGTGTGCAACATATGTACTTAATAGGTGTCCCACCAAAGCACTACAATCGATTACTCCATATGAGGCATGACATGGTTGCAAGCCATTTGTTGCTCATCTACATGTCTTTGGTTGTCTTGCATATGCATTAGTGAGTGAACAAAATGCAAAATGTTCGATGATAAAGGGTTGAAATGTATTTTTGTTGGGTATAGTTATTAAAGCAAAGGTTTTCATCTGTATCATCCATAAACTAAATGCAGTTTGGTTAGTTGTGATGTTGTTTTTGTGGAAGATGCAATTCAACCATTACTTCATGTGCTAAGGAGAGATCAATTGGCTCTAAATATGTGGATGGCACTTTGCTTCCTCTTTTTACATGTGGACAATCAAGTATGGTCCCAATGAGGCCATTTCTCAACTTTTACAAAATTCAAAAATGATGCATACCGTTCCATTTATGATGCAGCAGATTTAGATGATGCACTTGTTGATGAGAGGACTAACATAGAAGAAGCAAAACTATGCCTAAATTGTTGGTGGAGGCCTTGAGAGCTAGCAAATTAGATACACCAATGACATATCATGCTTGCTTAAGCTCTTATAGTGCTTCTTTTGCATAGGATTGCTATGCAATGGCCGTCTCTAATCTTTGTGATGAGAATAGACCTATTTTTATTGATGAAAAGAACAAGGCTATAAAATTTCATTTTTTGTGATTTTATTATGTCTTACATGGGCGTCAAATATGTTTTGCCATGCTTTTTTAAGCATTGTGTATGTGTGTGTGTTGCCAAGTTTGCTGATAATAATCTTATAGCCTTATTCTTCTTGAACTCGTTCTTGAATCTTTACAACGTATATTATTTCCTGTCCTTGTCCTGCATTAGATGCCGCTTGATTTACAAAAATTCAAATGAATTTTTGTATTAAAAAAACCTTTGGTTTTGATTTATTCTGTATGAAAATGTACTCTTGAAAATTTGTCGATGCCTTCATAACGCTTTTCTACTCTCTCTCTCCCTTCTTTTTTTAAATAAGAAGGTCTTATTGTTCAAGAAAAGCACTGTCTACCATGTACAACTTTCAAACTAAAGATTTAAACATATTTACAGAATATTCTAGCTCGGATCTAGATACCTTGGAATTCTTATACTGGTATGCAGACTCTACACTTCATTTCTCTCTACTGACAACTTCTCTTCTCACAAATCTTGACAAAGGATTAGTTATTTCATCAAGGAGTTTGGCATTTGAAAGCCTCTTTTGCAAAAATAGTTGATTTTATTTTATAACGTATAAGAAGAGAAGGAAAGTACAAAGATATTAGGGGAGAGATACAAAGAAAAAGTGATCAGCTTAGCTTTCATCATTTTCATGGAGGACCTATTTACTTAAAGAAAAAGATTGAACTTTGAAAGAACAACTGAACAGATGAATAGGCATAGTACCCATGAGACTCCCTAGATCCCATCTACTTTTTATGGTTATGGAAGAAAAGCACCTTGTGAGTCTTGAACCGGGGAACTCTTACAATTCAAAATTGTTCTTCTTACGAAATCTATGGATTTCTCTAAGGACCATTCTCTAGGGGTTCATCGAAGTCGGTTGCATATCTCCCTTTCCATATTTTCCAAAGGACTTTGTTTCTTGTGGCATTCCAAAGTGACGATGAGCATCCAATGGGCTCTTCAAGGAGGATTTGTTTCCGATTGATCCACTGACTAAGCAAGAGGGACTTATTGAATCTCCTCTAGATATTCATGCTCTCAAGGAAGGAGAAGAAAAGATGACCAATGTCTTCTCTACCACTTAGACATCTTTTGCACGAAAAGAGGTGCCACAATTTTTGCTAACTCTAACATTGGTCCAAACGTCTTTATGCAGGATTCGCCACATAAGGAGAACTTCTTTTTTTCTATGAGAAGGTGCCAAAGTGAACAAAACTTGAACTCCCACCAGGCCATGACCAATTTGTGCAACATTTTTTGTTAAGGCAATGATGTGTGTATGGGTTCCTCTTGATCCTAGGGATTTATTCGATCTTGTTGCCATTGTCCCATTGTAGGCCTTTCAAGTGAGGAAGATGTCCCACACATTGATTATGTTCCTTAATATGCACCAATCATTATAATCGACTCTGAGAGGCATGTCGATGCCTTCAAACTTGATCAAGTTTCTTCTTTCCTCGTTCCAAATATTCGACTAGTTTTGGAAACCTTTGGTCTAGAGCTTCTTCACTCTTTGAATATTATCTTGGTTGACCTCTTTGATTTCCGCATAGGGAACCAAATGAAATCGTGCTGGCTGATGCCAACAACCCACTTCCAATTATCGATGATATAACAACAGAGTTTCATCTTATTCCATGCTTTTCATAAGGAGTTGACCAAATCCAAGCCTTTAGGGACCACGGGGACCATTGGAATATGGGAGAACAAAAGTGTGAGGCGATTGAAGTTGTTCTATGTGGGGACACCAGAAAAGGGGAGGTTTCTACAATAAAAAAAAAGCTTGAACCAAGACTCCTTGTAATTACACCAAACCTTAGCCATCCACTTAGCCACAAGCTTGTTAGGCACTAGGCACGGCCTCCAGGTCCAAAGTACTTATCCTTGGGACCGACACATAGTTCCCATTTAGTCTTAGGTATCTCCCTCCTCTTGGGGTCCCTTGTAGAGAGGAAGTTTTTATAGTTCTCTTGAGCTTTAATAGTTCATTGTTATTTGACCTCAAACACACCAACAAAAGTCCCACGCCGCTTGTCCGGGTGGTTGGGCCTCTTGCCTCTTGAGGCGGGGGCAAGGGTTCAACCCCCAGCGGCACCATGTAAGAGACATGTTTAACATGGAAAGTTGTATCTTGTGGCTGATGTGCCACTGTTTGTCTTACCCTGCGGTAGTTGTGATTGCAGTTTAACGCAACTATGTAAACCCTTGTTCTTGTGGGATAACGGGGGTCCCATGGGTA
Organism: Ceratopteris richardii; assembly: GCA_020310875.1. NCBI lineage: Eukaryota > Viridiplantae > Streptophyta > Polypodiopsida > Polypodiales > Pteridaceae > Ceratopteris > Ceratopteris richardii. Next base: position 40,284 of record MU261844.1, on the reverse strand, counting down.
TGATGCCCTTCCTTTTACACTTGCAATTTCAAAGTTAAAGCTTGGAGGAGTAGGCCTCGACCGAACCTCCATTTAAAAAAAACACACCTACAAATATACGATTGAAGAAGTTTTTATAGTTCTCTTGAGCTTTAGCAGTTCGTTTTTATTTGACCTCAAACACACCAAAAGTATACGATTGAAGAGATTAAAGAAGTGTCCCATAGCTTATCAACCACATGAAGCCAAGTTGCTTTAGTCGTGTGGTTACAATGATCTAATAAAATTTCAGACATGTATAAGGCTCAATTCACACACTGCGGAGTCCCAAAAAGAACGCACTCCCTGCAACGTTTTGAGGCAACGCCACAGAACTCTTTTGCCTTTTTGTTCCAGCCCCCTCCCATCTACCCGAACGATCTACTTTTTGCCACATCAAAATTTAAATGAAAATATTTGTTAAAGTTCAGTCGCCTTGTGTCACGTGTGAACGCGGCGAGAACAAATTTGACACAGTCTATTATTGTTCCACGTGTTCATATTTCACGAAGACCTCCCCCCCTTTTTTTTTAAATAGAACGAGAAAGTAAATTGAAAAGAGAATAAAGTACAGCTAAAAAATGAGAGCTCCCAAAGAAAAACGAGGGAGACAAATTACTTAGAAGAGTCTAGAAATTCCATGAGATTCAGTCTTTTTTCAGAGTATAGGGCCAATATTCTACTTTTCCAGTGTTCTAGTTGTAGTTTCTACATATAAGATGCCAAGAGGAAGAATTACAAGGGGCATCATTCATCAAAGACTTACAAAATTTGGTTACACAAATACAAAAAACCTTTGGGAGAGTGGGAGAAAATTCTAGCATTTCTGTCCTTCCAGATACACCAAAATATCTTAGCCCTAACCAGTTGTGAGAGACCCACATCCATCGTGTAACTTTCACCAATCAGAATCTCTTTCAAGGTAAGGGTAGGATTCTCGAGAGTAGTACAAAAATCATTCAGTCTTCTCCAGTATATATTGCAAGAAAATATGTTGAATGTCTTCAACACAGTCACAGAAAGAACGAAGACCCCTTTGTTCCGGAACCCCAATGTGAAACGAGTCAAGCGTGAATCTCTGACTCGTGATCTGTCACTTTGACTGCACGTGGCGCCGAGTCAGCCACCGTCACTCTTGACGAGATTCCGTTCGCAGCTCAGTTCACGTTTCCTTTGACCTTTTGTCGAAGGTTTGGAGATTTTTCTTATCGCGGAGAATTGTTCGGCCCCGACCACCAACGTGAAGATGATGTATTGATGAAACTTTTGTATGCAAAAACCTGGCATGCAATAGTATATAGTTTAAGTTTGACCACATTTGTCTTGTAAAAAAATAAGTCACTAACTTTGTCAAATTGTCAGTCGCTCCCACTACTCACTACTTGGCAGACTGGCGGACAAGGAAGGCAAAGAAGGGATTACTATGGTCGCGTCTTCCCCAGAGATGAGGATATCACAATCAGTAGTAGCTTCGTCGCCAGCAAGCAAAATGAAGAGCGTGGTGGCCGTCTTTCTGTGGCTGGGTACCGTCAACTTCGTCGTATTCCTAGTTTTCCTAATCATCTTCGTCCTGCCTATTCGATGGAGTTTGACGTGAGTCCATTGATTTCGTGAGTTGCCTATTTTCTTCTCCAGAGTGCCCCTCGTGCACTACTACAGAATGCTCGCTTCTGTGCAGTGCACTTCTACAGAGGAGAACGTAATGAGCAATAGTTCCTTCATGCTTGCAGGTTCTCTGCGATTCTGTTTGCATCCGTCTTCATGCCACTTTACGAAGAAAGCATATTTGCAAAGCGAGTGTCCAAGTATCCTACTTGCGCCTTCCTCAATCTCATTTGGTGTGCATCTGTATTTGATTGTACATTGACCGTAGAGTTATTGACAACGCAGCAGGGGCTAATGCTAGCACAAATGTGGATGATCCGATATAAGAGAGAGAGAGAGAGAGAGAGAGAGAGAGAGAGAGAGAGAGAGAGAGAGAGAGAGAGAGAGAGAGAGAAACAAAGTAGATGTTGCTTCCAAGTGAGGCTTTTTTTGTTGGGCCCCAAACATTTTTATGAATCAAGTTCAGTATGAATCTACTTGCATGACCTTTCATCTTGAAGGGCAAGTAGTTTCCTACTGAACTTGATTCATAAGTGTGCAACTTCTGAGAATTGAAGTTTGTTGGGACACTTACCAATCCTTTTCTTTGAATATCCTTCATCGTTTGAAGATTAATGCGGCCAAATCCTCTTGTGTCATAAAAACAATATCCCTCCCTTCTTCCCTTTGGCTATCAGCTTATAACTATCTTTGAGGTCCTCCATAAAGCATTGTTGTCATTGAACCTTAGCTGCCATCCTCTTTCAATCATTTGCATCACAAATACTAGGGTTTTGGATTGTGGATACAAGCAATATGACTTTTTATAAAAGCATTTTGTTGGTATTCAACATGATATCCCTATGTGACTAATTTCATGCTCTCTTTCCTTGCATGATTCTACATGTCCTTGAGTGGTTGGTGTATGTATATTGCTAAACATACTTTTGTTGCAACTCATGTGGTTGCTACATCCATTATATATGTGTCAAATGGTGCCTGTCTTCTTCTTTGAGGTGCCTCTTTGCATCATAGCTACAAAACTGTTATTCTTAAACTCAAACAAGAAGAGCGCAAAAGAGTCCACGACAAACACTTGAGAGACAAAAAGATAAGAGAAGGGTCTGTGGTCTCATGTAGCAGATTCCACCTATGTCAACCAAATCGGCAACTAGGTGGTTAGGCCCTTACAGAGTGGTATAGGATGCTGCGTCAAAGTTCTATTCAACTTGAAGATTTGGCTGGATAAATGATGCCTCTGTTTAACATTTCTAGAGTGATGCCGTACTAGACTTGAGACATGAATCGTGAATAATTCATTTATTGTGTATACCACCAGTTTCATTTTAGTTATGTTCTTCATTTTCTTTGGGATTTGCAGCATTATTTTCTGAAAGACAATAAATGGAGTACGAAGAAGCCTGAAGCCGCCTGCACCAGGATGGTGCGCGGACTTGATCTGGGGGCCTGTGAAGAAGAAACAACTATGCTATATGTGCTCAGTGTGTAGGAAAAGTATGTAGAGTGAATCCAAGCCGATGAAGTCGCCCAACTGCTATCGTATGGAGTTTCACAGTGGCTGATATGGTCGTCCATGTTGCCCATAATGTTTGTGGTCACCTTGCTACACAAAAGGAGGTCGCCCTCGATACCTTCCCACAAATGGATGAACGTGCCCAAGGACGGGCTAGCATGGAAATTTGATTCGCCCAAGATTATGAAACTCGCCCAAGGGTGACTAAGATTACAATATGAGGTCACCCAAGTGGAACTAATGGGCATTAGGAGTTGGCCAAGGGGTGATACTCACCCAAACGATGAAAGTAAAGTCCCCCATGGTCCCAACTGGAGAAGCTGCCGAGGATCTCCCATCATATGAAAAGTCGCCTAGGGTCAGTCACACGTAAAAGTCGCCCACGCTGTAAGAGATAAAAGAGGTCGCTCAGGTGAGACAAAGAAAGTCGGCCCAGGTTTATGGAGATGGACTAGCCCCGAGTTGAAACTGCCCAAATGGAGATGGGCTACTCAATGAGGTCACCCTGAAGGGGAATAACCACAGAAGTCTCCCAAGTGGCCTATTGTGCACTCGTCCAACTTGCCTGGCAAAGACAAAGTTGCCCAGAAGGTGGGCAGAAGGTGAGGTCACCCAGCTTAAGCAAATGTGGTACCCAACTCTTGCAAGTGAAGTTGCCCATCTTGCCTACAGAAATCTAGTCGCCGATGGAAGTGATGGTCTAACCTAAGGTGTGGTCAAGAGTGTTAAAGCCATGAGGACAAGGTCTAGGCGGATAGATGTGGCCAAGATTTGTTACGTTGGCATGCTGGGCTCCATCAGAGCAACTTCGTAACAATGGGCAGCACCTACCCACTGTGAAGGAGCTGCCTAAGGAGGCCCTTGCCTTGCCAAGGAGATTCGTGGTATGCAGGCCAATGTCAAAGGGCACTTTTATCCTCCATCATGGGCGAATCTTGTATCTCCACTCAAAGGGGGCCCCATGGTCTATATAAGCAGCAGTTTATCACATCTTGATATATGTCTCGAGGAAGTAGCCCTTATGTTGTAGGCACCAGTTGTGAACTTAGTTGCTGATGCATACCTGCTGTATTCCTGAGTGTGGGCTAGTTCCTGTCTTGTGTTGGGCTAGTCGTTGTTGCAAGTTGGGCTAGCCACCACACCTTCTTGAGCCTGGCGGCTTCCTTCAAGCCAAATATCTGGCCACCTCTTTGGAATATCCAAGCCACCTCCATGGGCTATAAAAAGGGGTGTCCACCCAAGTTGGGCATATAGACAGGGAAATACACATGCATAAAGGGATTGTGCAGAGCTCCTATCTAGCACGGAAGTCCATGCTAGTAGGTGCTTGCCTAGAGGTTAAACCCTCAAGCTTGAGTTAGCAAGGAGACTATGTTGGTACACTTATCTGACTAAGAAGTGTATGTAAGCCACTAAGAGGGATGGACCGTTTTTCTCTAATCTTGTGTGTCTACTGTGTGTTTCTTGTGTATGTTTTCTCTAACCTATGTGTCTACTGTGTGTTTCCCTTGTGTTTCTATTGTATGCCTATTTGAAGTCTTCTTTTCTTGTCTACATGTGAATGTGCAACTGATAACTGAGTCTCCAATTGTTTAATAGCTGCTGAGTGTTCTATCTCAAGTGCTCAAGCTACTCTACGGAAAGTGCATTTTGCTTTCCCTGAGGCCCACCAACTAATTCACCACCTATAGGTGAAATTTGGCATGCGTGATGGCATATGACTTCTGGAATTGAGTGCCATTAGGCCATCTAGACTCCTGTAAGCTCTCTTACTCCCATAATCTCTCTTACTCTGGCATTCCTCTTGTTGTTTTCTTTCTTCCAGCTATTGTTTTCTCCTGTCTCGTGCATAATCCGCCCAAGAAGGCCACTCACCTAGCAATTGTCCAGATTTCCACCTTCCACTCTTCAATCCATTCTCACCATGGTCCATGACACATGTTAGAAACCAAAAGTAAGGTCAGTTAATTCCTAAGAAAACGCCAATTAAGACCTACCATAGATGGAAGGTGGCCCAGCAGTATTGCACTCTATTGAGAGGTTCAGCTTCTGTCAATGTACTCAGAAGGCTAGCCATTGTGGAAAAAGAGAACAAATCACAGACTAATCTGGACAAGAGTTCGTCTTGCTATCGAATGGAAAGAACGGTCCAAGCTCAGAAGACATGGTAAACTGACCTATGCTTGTATGATCATATACACAGGATCTGTCTCTTCATTAAAAGGCAGCAAAACAAACTGGTAGGCATCATAGTCTTATGTAGCATCACCAAAGCAGAAATTATTTTATTCGTTGGAGTGCATAGGAGGGAAAAACTATCTATAATTTTTGTATATCTCTTGAAAAGTTTTGATAATGAATCTCTCTCTCTCTCTCCCTTGTATATGCTATGAGTGACGGTTTATGCTTTAGCTTTTCATTTCGAGTAGGTGGTAAAAGATCAGCGTGAGAACTCAGTCTTCTAGAGAAGAACGGGTTAGAAAATAAAGTAAGGCTTGAGGAGAAGAGATGGAAGGAGATGATGGAAGGAAGAAGGATATAAAGTTGGTAGGAATGACCATTTGTGCTCTTTCTACTTGCAAGAAATGAAAACTATCCATTTATTCCAAGAGTCTGGTTATTTAAGTTCTTATGATACAAAAAAGTTTTGTTACTCTATTTCATTGAATTCAACAGTGGATGCTGTTACACTTAGACCATCATGTCATGTAAAAAAGTAACCTAATAGATTGATGGCTATGTAGGTTTATTTACACACATGGCTGTGACTACTTCCCGATCACATTGGTAATGGAGGATGCGGATGCTTTTGATCCAACCCGGACATACAGTAAGGATCTTCTGTCATGCATTGATTTAAATGTTGTTGTTACAGATATGATTTCATGATCTGGGATTATGGGTGTATACACAAGTGTTTTTATGCTTGTTCTGTATCTTGTGTTAATCATTAGAGAAAATTACGATCACATGATGGAATCAAATTCCAAATCTGTCTTATAGGGTCCTCAAGATCTTTTGTCAGAAAATATGATAACATTCAGAACTACTTTCTAGGAGAAAGTGCAACGATCTCTGGAACAGAAGCTGCTGCGGAATTTTATGCACATAGGAGTATGAACAACTCAGAAGTCATGCTTCTAGGCATATGAGAGTAAATATGTAGTTCTAGTCATGTTTCAGAATCATATCAAAGATCAGAGCAAAAGGAATGTTTAAAAGATTATTAATGAAGATGAAGGATTCTAGTGTTTCATTAAATTATGCTGGTGGGAGGGTTCATTGTTACTTGTATGATAGAATTTGATCAGAATGTCGTGGAAATTTTCTCACTGAGTACGGGTGATTTTTGGTTGTCAACTCGCTGCCGTGCATTCCCCTCCTCCCCCTGTCTGTGTTCCAGCCCTGCGCACGAGAGTGCCCCCCCCCCCCCCCCCCCCCCCCCCCCCCAAAACCCCCCCGTCCGAGGAGAGATTCGGTGCACTGGATCCCCCTCGGGTATTCCTACCTCTATGGTGCCATCTTTTGGGCCTTCATCTTGAGTCCCCTCCACACGTGTCTCCTCACCAAGGCCCTCCTCTTCTCTGAGACCCCCTCGGCAACCGAGTACTTCTCCTTTTGGTACTCGACAAACCCTTGACAGTGACTTCTTGGTGAGCCGGGAGGTCCATGAGGGTCAGTCTCCATCACGCCTCCCTTTCTCGTTGGATACATCACCTTTGACTGAAATTCCTCTCGGGTTGGCGGGTTTCGATTATCATTTGCCCGGGGGGGGGGGGGGGGGGGGGGGGGGGGGGGGGTTTGGCTATGCATTCGCATGATTCTTTGGGGGACAGGAAACTCTTGGGGAGACATTTGTTAGGGTCCATGCCATGGCCCTTCCTTCCCGCAACAAGACGACCTCGGAGTTAGCCATTGCTTCCTTGTTCCCTCTTTGTGGGGCTACACAGCCGGATTGGTCTCTTGGAGAGACACTGTGTTTTGTTCGGGCATAGGTCATTGAGTTTTCTCATCATATCAAGATCTTGATCTCACCGACCTATTCGTCAGAGCTTGGGATAAAGCTCAGTTTATGTTTGTTCGAGGCATGGAGGAGAGTCAGCTTATTTTGTATGTTATTGCGGATACTCGGACTGTTCCTAGGAACATGTATATACATGAGGACGAGCTTGGCTTGGAGAAGGCAAGGGCGTCGGTGAGTCTACCTTGCTTAGTCTTTGCAAGGTCCTTCCGGAGAAGTTTGCTACATATCACGGACGTCTTGACTCGGATTACTCCCTGTCCAAACTGGCCTCGAAGATGGATAAATTCGTTGATGCTGCAACGTCATGGTTTGCCTCGTCCCCATGAGGGTTCTCTTGTGGAATGTTCAGGGACCGGGTAGGCTGAAGTTCTTATGTTACAGGTCTAATCTTCGGTAGGAGCTTCGCCAATGTTTGGTTGGCAGACCCATTGATATTTTGATGCTTGAGGAGCATCATCTTTCTTTGAGCTGTATGCAGCAATGCACACAATACTTACAGAGGCATGTGGAGGCTTTTTGATCATCGAGGTATGGATCCAATAACTGTCAGGGTGGTGTATGTATATATGTTGGGGAGTCTTTGGAATCCGCGATTGTGGATAGAGGAGTGATTTCCCCTACCAGTTCCATCCAGATGATTTTACTGCGGGGCGACAAGCAATATGGGTTCTTGACCTTGTATGCCCCGAACCATGAGAGTGCTCTTGGGACTTTCTTGTCCCATATCATTGCTGCTATTCCGTATGCTGATGCTTGGTGTGTTGTGGGTGATTTCAACATGATTGAAGCACATGAGGATCCAAGGGGGGGTAGCAAGACCATCATGCATGGTTCTGAGCTTGCGACTAAGGAAAGACTTTGCTTGACCTTGAGATTGCGTGATGTATGGCACACAAAGGGTTTTATCAAGGAGAGAGAGCCTCCATTTTTCTCACTCCGACAGGAGGATTGGAGGGAGGAATCTCTCCCAGTTTGATCGCATATATGTGAGTGATGTATTTGCTGACTCTGGTGGTAGTATCGATGGCAGGTTCTCGCTTTTCTGACCATGGCCCTGTGGTTACTCCATTTGCTGAGGGGGATACCAGTGGCCCCATGGTGATGCGGATTCCTGAGCACGTGAAGCTTGATGGGTGCCATACCGACCAGATTGAGGCAGTTTGGTCCCAGACTTAGTTGGTCCCTGATGCGTTAGGAACCTCCTAGCTTGATTTAGCTGACTCCTTGCTGACATCAGCGTCAAGAACCTATTCCTGACTTTGTTTTCTTGTTTTTGTTTTTGTTTTTTTTTGTTTTTTGTTTTTGTTTTTTTTTCCTCCAAGCTTGGCTATTGTTCTTTGCATCTCTGTTCAGGACTGATATGGTTTCTTTTTTGAATCTGCCTGAGAGTGTTATGCTGCACAATAGTGACCTTGAGGCTTTTGAATTGGGCAGCTTTTTGTTGGCTCCACATTATCACTTGTGACCTTCATATGTAATTCTCTGGTTGGCATATCATATATGTGACTGTGTACCTCCACAAAAATGTTTACATACAGGATGCAGTTCACTACATGCAGCATACATCCTACAGTTCACTACATGTCGCATGCTACAAACATGAACAATGATATATAAGATATGATTATTGGACAAATTGTATGCTGGCACGCAGACCTGAATCATGTATGTATGTCATATGATATATGATATACGATATATGTATTCACCTTGTACTTAATTTAATTATTACTACATGTATGCTATCTGTTAATGATTTGATATCTATGGTATATTTCTAGATGCCAAGCTTTTAATCTTTAATGACATGCAAAGTCTTCAACAAAGGTAATCACAGTTAAAACCTCTTTGATCACTCATTAAGCATCCTATTTAACTGAGTATATTTAACTTATCTCTAGAGCTCAATCCTGAATAAATTTTCAGTTCTCCTCACAATAGCTTGGCTAGAAAACAAGCAATTGAATTATCTAATAAGCAAAACATGTCCTTCATTAGACTCCAAATTGAAAGTGAAGAAAGACTAGGACAAAAATAATAGAAAGTAATTAAGAAAATAATCAGTGCCACCTTATCTAAAATCATAAAAAATAGAGAAATTCTGAAATCTTCCAACTGTGATTCTATCTCCAAACGAAAAAAAGAGATGAGAAGGCCTCTACAAGTTGACTCTATTACCACTTGTCAACAAGCTTCCATAGCTTCATTATCATCCCAGGACTTACAAGCTTCCATTTTCTAAACACAACACCAAAAAGTGTTTCTCATCAGATCTAATACATGGATGAGATTTTTAGTTTGTAAATTTGGAGAAGAGTAGACCCACAATGTTGAAGTCATTTGTTGAATGCAAGATATGATTGAGAATCTAATGATTGAATTATGTAATGTGTATACAAAGATAATGTATACACTTCCGATTTTATTTTGAAAAAAAAAACGCTGCATCAATAAACGTCAGAAACGTTTTATCGTACCTGTTAGACTTCCGCTAAACGTCAAAAGTCAGAAGTTAAGAGTCCCGTCAGTAACAACTATGGTCCCAGATGTCTTTGGCTGAGGGATGCAAGGCTGACTCACTTGCTACTGGCTTATAGATGAACATCATTTTCTTACATGAGGCGAGTAGCCAGTGGCTTGCTCGGAGTGAACATTGCCTACATAGAGGTATTGCCTCCCTTCAGCGGCTCTTGGAGCGCTACCAATACTGTGAGTGGACAGGCTCGCAGCTTGCCGAGGCACAATAGGAGCTGAGGGAGGTTGATGATAAGCATTCATCATTTTTTCATCATAGGCTAGCCACGCATTGGAATCCGGTCGATGATCGTATCTCGGGAGAGTTCATCTCAGCAGCTTGCTTCCGTCAGTTGCGGGGTGGGACGAGGCCGCTTCATCGGACTTATGGGTCTTGTGCTTATGAGCCTAGGGAGCTGCGTGAGATCGCCACTCAGTTTTACTATACTCTGGTATCTGAGGAGATTCCTTTTGAGACTTGGTAGGAAACTTCTGAGACTTGGAACGAAAGCAGGCATTGTGTCTTGCAGCATGTGCGGTGCTCGGTGACTGATGAGATGCAGGCCATGCTTTTGGCCCCTTTTATTGATAGTGAGCTCTTTGATGCATTTCGTGGTTTGGCTAGGGATAGCTGTCTTGGTGATGATGTTCTTCCCCCCAGTTTTTTTATATGGCATTAGGGGCGCCTTAGGGATGGTATTCATCTTGCCTTCGAGGAGGTCATGGAAAGGGGACTCCTTTTTTAGGCCCTCACTGAGGGCCTGATTTTCCTAATCCCTAAGGAGGGCGGTCAGTTGGATGACATTAGGCACGGATGTCGGATCACACTTCTCAACTCGGCCTACAAAATCCTTGCTAAGGGTCTGAGTCTGAGATTGCAACGGCTTCTTGAGTCCTTGATTCATTCGACACAAATTGGTTTTGTCAAGGGTCGCAATATCCTTATCTTCACTTTCTGGGAAGCTATTTCCCTTGCCGGATGCGAGGTGAGCCTCTTGCTATGCTTTTGTTGGAATTTGAGAAAGCCTATGATCTGGTTCACTCGGCTTTTCTCGAGGACATTATGCTGTGTATGGGATTCCTCGATCGTTGGATGAGGGAGTTATCGCCTTATACCCCTCGGCCCACAGTCAGGTTCTGGTGGTGGGTTGTTGGGGGGAGAGGTTCAACATTTCGCGGTCGGTGTGGCACGGATGTCCTTTAGCCCCTACATTGTCTCTCTTCTTTGTCGAGGCCATGGGCGCATTCTTGGCTGCACAGAGCACCGGGCTTCAGGGTATTTGGCTCTTGGTTAGGGACAAGGTTGGAAAAAAACGAGATCCAAACCTCCCTGATTGGTTCGGTATGTTTCGTATATTTGGTTTGTTTGGTACGACGTATAGTACGTGTTTTTTTTGGAAATTTAGATTTAAAAATATGTTTTATAAATTTATGGACAGCTTTTTCAAAGTGTTTGCACACACATTTTGTTCCTTGTTGGTAGGTTATAAGCCTCATGGCTCTTCCAAGTTAAGATGCACCCTACAAGCCTCTACTAGTACACAATTTCCACATGGCAGCTTCAGCATATATGAAATAGTACTACATAAATACGATACTGCAATGTGAATGACAAATGTTTAGTGATATGTATTCAACAATGTACAATAATTTCACTACACATTTGACATTCAAATTGTAGTATTGTACTATGTAGTACTATAATTTATATCACCTAATCTGATTCACTATATATATATATATATATATATATATATATATATATATATATATATATATATATATATATATAGAGAGAGAGAGAGAGAGAGAGAGAGAGAGAGAGAGAGAGAGAGAGAGAGAGAGATAGATAGATAGATAGATAGAGAGAGAGAGAGAGATACATAGTACACACACATATATATGTGTATATATATGTATATGTATATATATATATATATATATATATATATATATATATATATATATATATATATATATATATATATATATATATATATATATATATATATATATATATATATAGAGAGAGAGAGAGAGAGAGAGAGAGAGAGAGAGAGAGAGAGAGAGAGAGAGAGAGAGAGAGAGAGAGAGAGATTTATATATATGTGTATGTGTGTGTACATGTATGTATGTAAGTATATATATATATACATATATATATATATATATATATATATATATATATATATATATATATATATATATATATATATATATATATATATATATATATATAGACACACACACACACATACACACACACACACACATATATATATATATATATATATATATATATATATATATATATATATATATATATATATATATATATATATATATATATATATATAGAGAGAGAGAGAGAGAGAGAGAGAGAGAGAGAGAGAGAGAGAGAGAGAGAGAGAGAGAGAGAGAGAGAGAGAGAGAGAGAGAGAGAGAGAGAGAGAGAGAGAGAGAGAGAGAGAGAGAGAGAGAGAGAGAGAGAGAGAGAGAGATTTATATATATGTGTATGTGTGTGTATATGTATGTATGTAAGTATATATATATATATATATATATATATATATATATATATATATATATATATATATATATATATATATATATATATATATATATATATATATATATATATATATATATATATATATATATATATGTGTGTGTGTGTGTGTGTATGTAATTTATTTATTTATTTATGCAACGTATGATACCGTACAAAACTTCTCTTCCACGTATGGTACATGAACCATTCATGTACAGTATGTACCGTACCAAATGCTTTGTACCAAACGTATCGTACCACCTTGGTTAGGGATGAGATGCTTTTTGATGTTGAGTTTGCCGATGACACGACCATTTACTTGTTGGGCCTAGAGGCCAATATGACCAGATTTTAACATGCTTTGGGGTGATTTTGCGATGCCTCCGTGCCAAGATCAACTAGCACAAGTCTTGCGGATTATGGCTCGGCTCCAATGCTCTTCTTGGATGGCATCCTTGTGAGCAGTTCCAATGGATCCCCTTGGAAGGGCAATTAGGTACCTTGGGTTGCAGATTGGTCTTGATCTCTCGGTTGAGAAGGAGATCTCTTCTCTCCTTCTGACCATCGAGAGGAAGCTTCTTCGTTGGAGCACTTCCCGTTTGTCTTTGGTTGGGAGGGTTGTGGTGGCGAACCAAGTTCGCTTCACTATGATGTGGTATGTCACCTCTTGTTGGATCTTTTCGAGCTCCTATATTAGTTAGATTTAGGAGCTAACAAGGAACTTTTTATGGTCTGGTAGAGATGGTAACCTTGCTCAAGCTAAGGTTGCCTGACTGGTCATCACCCTTCCTGTGGAGAGTGGTGGCCTTTGGATCATTGATCCTGCTTGCCAGAGAAGAGCCATGCTCGATGAGTTTGTTGTTTGTGGATTGCTTCCTGGCCCATTTTCGAAGGATTCTCTTCGTCAGAGGCTGGGTCTCTTCTCTCTCGCTACCAATGGGCTTTGGTTGTTCGAGATCATATTGATCTTTGCTGAGATGAGGTGCTTGGCTTCTCGCAACGGAGTGAGGACCGTTTTGCTTGCAGTATTCTCCGGTCTTGGGAGGAGCTTCTATCTCCTCTGGTTCAGCGGTTGCCTTCTTGTCTTGAGGTGCAGCCCCGTGAGCGTATTACTTGGAATCCCCTCATCCGCATGGAAAGGGAGTTCATGGTTGGCTCTCGTCCTCATGTTTCATAGGGGAGTTTGCGAGAGGTCCTTGGCGCAGTGTGGGAGATTGGATTAGTTTTAGGGGTCTCACCGTGGAGCAGCAGCAAGATAGCTACATGAGGATGTGCAGTGCACCCCATATGATTAGAGATGTGGAGGTTGTTATACCAAGAGACTGGGGCATTCAGGTTGATATGTCACGTCAGGCAAACTGCCTAGGTGCCTTCTCTCATACGGAGGTCTTGATTGCTGCATGGGGCCTTACCTCAGAGGGGGTCCTCGTCTTTGAGATTGGCGAGGAGGGACGGTTGATCAATTCTTCATAGGAGTATGAGATCATCGTGGAGTGCACCTTTTAGCGGATTCGGGTGATTGGCACTCGTGGCAGAGACTTGCATATTGATCTTGACCGGCAGACATTCGGACCCACTCTGGTTGACGTCTCTTGGCTTGGGAGGCTCTACCATTATCCTTTGTGGGGATCGAGGGGAGTGGCAGCGGCGTGATCTTTTCTCCCCTCTGGAGGCCTGCACTATTCCGTTCCTTCAGTACTTGGCTCGGTTGGGGTGGTTTTGAGTGCCACACTATTCCCTTGGCCGAGACTATTCGGAACTTTTGGCTCAAGCTGATTCATACTTTGCTGGGCAGCTGGACCGAATTCAGGGCTCTCTCCCCCCCCTCGGCCCACATTTCCTCTTTTAGGAGCTAGATTCATAGTAGTTCTTTTGATGGATCTTTAGGGTGAGTTGTCCCACTTGTACTAGCTGTATGGATTGTAGCTTTATGGGCATTTTTTGTTAACTAATGAAAGGATCATTTTGTGGGGGAAAAAAAGAATCATGTTGTATCACCAATCGTTGTAGTTGTCTGATTGAGATCATCTTTGAAGATTCATAAGGGATGATGACATAGCCTATTGTAATCATGCAGTCCATGTCTAATAATATACAAAAATATTCAACAGTGAACCCATGCAATGTGTTCAAATACTGTAATCAGGATTGGGTTGAAGTTTTATGTTCTTCAAACTAGACCTCAAAATAAACGTCTGGTGAGGGGTTTCAGTGCTTTAAGTAATAAGAACGAATAAGGCACAATTTCATGTATATTAATGAAGAAAGACCTCCATGTTTGACTATTGATTTGAGTTGCAAGCTCAACAGGCTACTTCTGGGAATAAGCCTTTGGCTAAGAACTTGCTAGGACTCATGCATTATGGTGTATATATGAGTCAATTGTGTGCATCTATTGTCAGTTCATGATTTTCCTTGGTTTCATCGAGGTTTATTAGTGTACTAAGCTAGTTTAGGCAGCATAACCTGATGAATTTGAGAACAAATACAAACGTTTCTCTTTTGGTTTTTTAAGATGATTTATGGTTATTTGAAAGTTTTGAAATACAAGCTGCACAACATTACTTCATATCTGGGTTCTCTTCAGTGTCTGCATATATGGGCCTGTGTGAGATGCCATTCAAACCTTGCAAACTACAAACTTTCGTTCACATCTTTATGTGGTACTATTTGTAGGATATCTTGTGTGTTTTTGCTTTGAATTTCTGATATGTTTTGTGTATCTATGCTACTTTGTATGTGTGTATGAACCTTCATTAGGAAGGATTTATATTTTTGTTTTTCCTTTTATGGGTTTGCAAAATTGTTTTTTTATATTTATTGTATTAACTTTATTATTATTATATTTTAAATGTTATATGTCACGAACTTGCTTGTTTGCATCTTGTTTATTTTTGTTTTTTGTAAAAACTCACGTATTAGTTGTTTGTTTTTATAAATATTGTTAGGTTTGATGTATCAAGGAAGCAACTTTGCACTCAATGTTTTAATGATTTAATTCTTGTCTCTGAACATGTAGTGTTCATCTCTGCATCATGCATCTCTGGTATGCATCATTGATACTAACATCTGGTATCAGAGCATCACTTAAGAGGCGCAAGTGTCAGATAGGCTTTTGTCAACCTTCAGCTTGTTCTCTTTGTCAACCACATTATATCGGATTGTTGCCATGTCAGCTCGGACCTTCAGTTGTTTATTATCAGCGATTACATAAGGTTCAAGACTTCAGTGATCTTGTCGACTTCTCAACAAATATCAAATTTGAATAGTAAACAACTCAGTCTATATGATATGTCTTTGACAACTCTCATAATAGCTAACTTGGAATTAAAAGACCCTCTGACTTTTGAGCCTTTCTTATCTTTGGTAGAGATCTGACTTGGTATTTGAATCCTTTTTCTATTTGAGCTTTGGGAGTTTGTTTCTTAAGCTCCTCACTCTGAGTCATGTTGTCTTTGCTCTCCTCCTCATTCTAGTTTTTCCCATTGCCTCCATCTTTGTTGTCCTTTCTCTTCTCCTCATTTTGATTTTGCCTCGATCTTTATCAGATCCTAAGGATGAACTGAGGGTTTGGATGTAACTTCCTTGCTGTCTTTTTTTCCTAGCCATTCTCGCATATGATAAGAGAGACAAATAAGGCCTCAGGTAATAAGAAAGACATTAGAGATGATCCAAAACAACATAAATCTTGCAATACTTTAAGCTATGATTTCTAGGTTGTTTTTTGCATATAGAGGCTTGATAAGAGCTTGTATACCCTTTTTGTCTTCTATTAAGCCCTAAGCCCTGGTGACCAACACTTACATCCGACCCTCCATGTTTATAGCCACATAGGAAATGTGACCATTGTGTCAAGTGTCACCATTTCATTGAATTTCAGATTTTGACTGTTATGAGTTCCAACTGTCATATGCCACATGTCATTACCTCATTGGATTTGATTTTTGACCATTGGGCTTCCCACGGTTGATTTTTATTCTATTGAAATCCTTGCTCTTCATTTTCACTTTTTGGTCATATTTCGTCACTGATCAGACACATGCTTTAGCCCTTTATCAGCGCATTGAATAACGAAGAATTATGAGACCTTAGAAAATGAAGAAGAAGATATTGACTTTGAATTTGAGTCAAAGCAAGTTGAAAATTTTGATGTGGTAGTCTTCAAAGCATAGACTGTTATCACTCAGCCTAAGGAAGATTTGAAGGTCACAAGAAAATCTTTGATCTTATCAACACTTCCATTCTATTACATTGCAAGGAAGGAATTTATTCCTTTGCATTTAATTTAGCTTTTTTCTAACATTAGAGAGGACTACTGCATTGGTACAATTGCTGAAGCATGTGATGTAGCCGAGTTTTTCTATTGATGTCGATGAAAAAAGAAATGAGGAATTCCTATGTCTTGATCTTAAGTTGTCCAATGTTAGCTTCCAAGACTCTTCCCAAGCCCTCTCTATGTGTTATAGTAGGGTTCTTGAAGAGAAACCATCATGAAAAGATAAGGATTTTGAAGCAAAGCCTGTTCAGTTGGGGATCGATCAACATGGGAGAGGCAACTAACTTTAAGGTCTAGAGAATGACAAAGGAACAATCAACATTGGCAAAGAGGATTTAATTGAAGAAGATGAGATGACAAAGGTTTGTGAATGTCTTTACAAAATTTTTCTCTATGTGTAAAACCAATATTTAAGTCTTCTGAGGACGAGGAATGAAGAGAAACTGAGCTCTATCCGAGGCTCTGATGAAAAGGTTGGTGTGATCAAGCTTCCCGAGGTGATGGGCGAACTCAATAACTTGAACGCGGACAAAGCGCAATGCCTCCCCAAGAGACCAATCAGGTTGCGAGGCCCCGCACAAAGGAAAAGAGAAGGAAATTGTGGACTCGAGGGCAGTGTGGCTACATGACGCAAGAGCCAGAGCATGGAACCGAATAGGGGAAGAGACCTAGTTCTCTTGCGCGCTAAAGAACCGCGAGACTCATACCCCAAACACTCCTGCCGCAAATGGTAATCAAAACTCACCAACCCAGGGGGAATAACTGGCAAGGGCAACGTACCCACTGATGAAGGAGGACGTGGGGGAGACTATCCCTCATGGGCTGCCTGGCTCACCAAGAAATCACTGACGAGAGACCATCAAGAGCAAGGAGGTGTATGAGGCTTCAGACAAGGCCGTCAAGAGGTAGAAGGCCTAGGAGAGGACACTCGGGGAGTGAAAATAGAGGTGGGGATCCTGCTCAACTCCGTGCCAGGGGTCATAGGTAGATCCTCCCAGGGGTCATAGGTAGGTCCTCCTAGAGTGCATTAAATGGTTCCTTGTGGGAACAAAAGTTTGCTGAGCTGCCGGATGGTGCTCCGGTCCCATTTGTGCCGCTGCCCAGGTTGCCGCCAACCCGTGGTAGATAAAGAAGGATCAGCCTTAGCAATTGGGGCATCGGGATGGTGTCGTAAGCCACCCTCATCCGGAGGCAAAGAGCCTAGTGGAGCCCGAGAGGGGAAGGGAGGATGAGGCGGGCCGGCGTGGCTCTTCCCTAGAGTGTTGCACAGTCTGACGCATGGTCCTCGAGGGGGCACGCCTTCACAAGGTGACCAACCTTGTGACAAGAAAAACACTGATTCGAAAGGCCTTAGTACTCAACCCTCTGAATCAGCCACTCGCTTGAAATAAGTGGGAGCTTAATCTCTAATGGTTCTGTGCATGGCAAGAGATGAGGATCCTCACTGACGGAAGGCCCACAACCTTGGCCACAATAGAGGGTGCAAACTTTAGGACCTCCAAAAAGGTGCCAAGAGATCCTCCAATCTGATGTAACAAAGGAAGATACTCACAGCGAAGGTCAGGAAAGGAGGCCATCACACGAAAACCACGTGCTTCCCTAGAAACGAAAGCTGATGAAAAGCAGCTGAGGGATCAAAGCCATGTGTCCAAAGATAGACATATGCTTAGCCAGCCCGATTGCTATCGACCATCATAGAAAAACCACGTGCTTCCCTAGGAATGAAAGCTGATGAAGATGCATCATGCAGCCAAGGGATCAAAGCCATGTGTCCAAGGAAAGACATATGCTCAGCCAGCCTGAACGCTATTGGGGATAAAGCGATCATCAAAGCAACTGCCTTTAGAGACTCGAGCTCCACCAGATAAAAATTGCGACCTAGGGATTGAATATCAACTAACTTCAATGTTATATGTCACGAACTTCCTTTTTGTTTTTTCTTTGTTTATTTGTTTTTTTTAGAAAAACGTACATATTTGTTGATTGTTTCTATAAATATGTATAGGTTTGGTGTATCAAAAAACAAATAATAAAACAAAAGAAGTAAGGCTAGAGGCCTAATCTCTCTGGATTAGTTTGAATGAATTGAAAGTACAAGTGAAGGTGGGCGTAATCCCATGGGACCCCTCGTATCCCACAAAGTAGGGGTTAGATGAATCGATAGGCCTGAAGGAGATACAAAGTTTCAACTTGCCCGAAGGCGACGTGTGAACGGGTTTCAACTGGCCTGTGGCTCATGTAGTATCTTGGTGTTGGGAGGGTTGAACTCTGAACCCCCGTCCTGCCTCAAGAGGCAAAAGGCCCAACCACATGGCCCAGCGTGTGCGGATATCAAAAAGACAACTTTGTGTCTCAATGTTTTAATATAATTTAATTCTTGTCTCTGAGCATGTAGTGTTCACCTCTGCATCATACATCTCTGTATCCATCTTTGATACTAACTCTATTATGTAATTCATTAAGTTGCACAGTGGTTTCAAGCGGACTGCTATGGAACTTGGCTGTACTTTGAGGAATTGACATTCTGACTTCAGAGTGGCTGTTATCTATTGAGTTGCTCGTGTTTATTAATAGTGTGTATTTTATTCTAAATGTTTATTTTTTTTACTGAAATTTGGGAATCCAGATTTCTTTTACATTTTAAATTTGGGAATCAAGATTTCTTTTACATTGCTTATGTTGGTAACATGTTTGGAACAGTTTTTGCAGCAGAACCTCATTCTGTTTTACCATTGGGAGTCATAGCACTACATGGATTGCCACTGGATAAAATTAAGGGACTTGCAAGTAGTGCTGTAAATTTTTTTTCCTTCCTCTCTCTCTCTCTCTGTCTCAATCCTTCTGATTTGTTATGTTTCCCCTCCATGTTACAGGGAGAATGTTTAACTAATGAGCAGATTTGATTGGTCTGTTAAGACACGTAAGAAAACTTAAGCGTCATTGATTGTCCTGATGATCAAGAAGGCTTTATGCATGAAACGTCTTTGCAAAGAGCACCGCCATTCTTGAAGCACAAGCAGGAGTTAACGATAATTCATCTCCTTTTATTTCCTTGTAGAATATGAAGTTTGTGATGCAATGATGTAAACTAAAACCTGCTTGTAAATATTGAGTTAGCTGTGGTGTAGATGATTTGGCAGCTTAGGTGTAGAGGAAGGTGGCAGATTGCAGAACATGTAAAGCATGAGAGACCTAATGAGTTGTTGTGACAAGCTGTATATCGACCTATTCTTTCGCACATCTAATTACCCAAAACCACTGAGAAGTTCCACCCAAGCTCATCTGGCCTTCTGAGCTTCTTTATCATGAGAAAAATGGGTGAATAAAGTCACTCTACTGAAGTAGGGACTCATCTTTGGGAAGGAGTTCATGAATGGTAATGGAGCTGAGCATTACAGAGTTCTTAACATGGATGGAACCCATGAAGCAGGCACTTAAACACTTGCACAAGGACCCAGCCATTGAATTGGCAAAGTATGAGAGACCTAATGAGTTGTTGTGACAAGCTGTATATCGACCTATTCTTTCGCACATCTAATTACCCAAAACCACTGAGAAGTTCCACCCAAGCTCATCTAGCCTTCTGAGCTTCTTTATCATGAGAAAAATGGGTGAATAAAGTCACTCTACTGAAGTAGGGACTCATCTTTGGGAAGGAGTTCATGAATGGTAATGGAGCTGAGCATTACAGAGTTCTTAACATGGATGGAACCCGTGAAGCAGGCACTTAAACGCTTGCACAAGGACCCAGCCATTGAATTGGCAAAGTAGGTTTTTTGGGATCTGGATGAAATATCGAATAAAACAGTATCATGGTACTTGAAAGCTGTAGTGCAATACTTCATAGGGAAGGTATCCTTAGTAGCTAAAACCGAAAAACTCA
Organism: Ceratopteris richardii; assembly: GCA_020310875.1. Lineage (NCBI taxonomy): Eukaryota > Viridiplantae > Streptophyta > Polypodiopsida > Polypodiales > Pteridaceae > Ceratopteris > Ceratopteris richardii. Next base: position 19,899 of record MU261844.1, on the reverse strand, counting down.
AAGAACCAAGACCAAGCCTGGGTATTGGAGGAAAATTATGGAATACTTCTCAAGAGAAAGAGGAAGACAAAGAAGGGGATCCTGTAGAACACCCCATGGATGAAGCCTACCTGAAGATGAAGGAAGATTTACAACAGTTTCAAGCAATGTCATATTCCTATGGATAGTACAAGGTTTGCAAGTAGAGTTACAAGGAATTTTCTTCATGCTGGACTATGGTCATTGCACTCCCAAGGGTCAAACGTGGTTTTCCTCTCCTGATAGGAAGGCTATGGTTGAGACACAGTAGTCCAGTCCATGATTGGGGCAGTGACACTATGTAGTTGGCTGCCCAGGACACCTCCATATGGCCATTCCACCTCGACAGTGGAGCAGATGAGACAGTAGGTGCTTTCCAGTTGTCATTAGAGGCACCTCACTTAGTTGGTAGCTTCTAGACCATCTTAGAGGCACCTCACACAATAGGCACCTTCTATGCCATCATAGGGGCACCTCACAGAGTAGGACCTCACACAGTAGGTACCTTCCATGCCATCTTAGATTCAACTCACCCAATGGGCACCTTCCATGACATCTCAAAGACACCTCACCCAGTAGGCACCTTACATGCCATCTAAGAGACACCCTGTCCTAGGCTCCTCCCATGCCCACCTAGAGACTTCTTGTCCAATCAACCTTGTGGAAGATGTAGATTCCGTGACACACTGAAAAATCGGAGGCTTTTTGCAATGGATGACAGAAGAGAAGACTTGCCATTGTTTTGCACTTCAGGACAAAAGTTAGTAGGATGAAGAAATGAAAGAGGACCCAGTAGTAGAATCTATGGTACTTAGTGAACTTGTCAAGGATGAAAGAGGAGGAAAGGTGTCCATAAATTTCAAATGGAAGGGGATTAAAAAAAGAAAAATACTGAGAAGATAAATCCTACCTTTCCTTGGAAAAGGTCTCGCCTGGGTGGTTACAAGAAGAGGAAATCACAAGGTATCAAAGTTCCCATAGGAAAACTTTCATCACAAGGCCATTGAAGGTAGAAGTTTCTTGATCCATGACATTCATTTTTGGGAAACGAAAGTGAAAAAAGGTTCACATGTCTTATTCTATCACCCCCATCTCTTCATAAAAAAAGGAAAGAAGAAACCTTTGTCGAGATTTAGGTTGATACTTACTATGCAAAAAACATTCTTCCACAAGGACCAATAAAGGTGAGAACCCTCAAAGGGGAAGATCTACCACTAGTGAACATGTCTAAGGATTAAGCTTTAGAGAGAGCTCGAGAAGTACATAGTAGTGAGGCTCATATTAGTGTATACTTTTGTATATAGTGTATATAGTTTGTGCTTTTCATAGATGTGTTTAATCTGGTTTTTATGAAGATCTTAAATGTATTACTACTAGATCCTCTTGGATCGTTCTTGTTGGACAAGTCAAGACATAAGCAATAGTCACGTACAATAGAAAGATGGACATCACACATACCTCTTAGCCATAGGGTCGACATTGACCCAACCCCAAGCCCAAGAGCTTGCAGCCAAGCAGGTGGAAGCCCTCACAAGGCCACGATGTCCCATACCACCATATCCACACCCTGTAGGTGTGTGGAGGAACGCACCATCTGCCAAGAGTCGAAGACCTTTATACGAGGAGTGAATAACAAATGAGCTCATGGGTCCTATTTATAGTTTCTTTTAAGGAGGTGGCTTAGTTTACACTTGGGCAGACACTCCACACTTGGTAGGATACTTTAACTACAACAACCATCCTTGATGTTCTTGGATTTAGTGATGTAACACTTCCTCCCTTATTTCGAATTGTTTTCCTCACCAATTTCATCGGCTAAAACCGGGAAATTGAACCTTCAATTCCTAACTAACTCTGAGGTCATTGAGGCCAATGCTCATGCTCTCACTCAATCAGTGGCTTTAACAAGAAGCCCTACTAGGATCCCTAGCCATCTAATCAGAACCATTGCACGTTCTAGTGGAACATAATGGGTAAATCCCCGAAATTCCCGATCTCCTCCAAAGGTGTCATCTCACCATCCTGCGTGAGCCACTTCACTATGCAGACCGTGTGGTATATAGATGCTGTGACTCTTCAAGGAAAACCAAGCATGTTGGTTACCTCTGGAATCCTCTAAGCATCTAGATCTCCTCTTGAGTTATCACCAAATCATCCTTGTGTAAGCCACTATCCCAAGTGGCTTACGAGCAAAATAGGAAGTGTGATTCCTCAAGAAAGTATGGCTTGTAAGATACCTAAGTTATCATCCTTGTGATCCATTAAGGACCACAACCATTGGAAGATAACTCTTTGCACATGTGAGTTTTTGCAGGTCTCAAAATCTCGGTTTACCCTAAGGTACACCCCTATCTTGTCTCTATGCAGAACGTGAGGCTAATGGAGGAGGATGACATGAAGACAACATAGTGCTAGGCTATCTTCTTAGAAGAAAACAAAGTGCAAGGTCCTCTTCTTGCTTTTCCTCTCCCTCTAAATAGTTTTTGCATATGTGCAAAAGATGAGGTAAAACATTAAAATGCCTCTTGTGAATCTTGTGACAATGAAAAGTTGCTTGTGTGGATCCCTCAATATCAACTCACTAGGGAATGTGAAGTACCACCAAGAGCAATCTACTAGCAAGGAAGGTTATCCAAATGTGATTCTGTGGAGGGGAAGTATGTTAGGAGATATCCACATACCATTGGTAGGCACAACCATGGAATGTAGCAATGTGGGCAACATCTCCTAACTGAGAACCCACATCTCCTAAGTGAGAACCTAGAGAGCTACCAGAAGAGGTAAAAGCACATGAGGGCTATCAACAAAGGCAACATCTTGTGTTTTATCCATCTCCATCTATGTTGTATCTCCATAAGTATCTCGATGGCTATGCCATCCATGACCACCCTACCCTAAAGAGGGCATGGTCATGCTCTCCTAACATGGCCTCCGCGGTCACTAACGTGTACTCCATCCATTCCCCTTGTGAATGACATCTATACACGGGTTTTCATATACATAGGAACACACCCCCCCCCCCCCCCCCCCCCCCCCCCCCCCCCCCCCCCCCCCCCCCCCCCCAAAAAAAAAAAAAAAAAAAAAAAAAAAAAAAAAAAACAACCAACGGCAGCTATATGACTAGCAAGTGCTGTCTTGCAATAGAAGCTACACATGTAATGGTTCAATGGAAGGTTGAGTATTAAGCTCACTAGCTCACCCTATGGAACTAAAAATCAAGACCCACACTATAACTTGAGTATGCCAATGGTGACTCCTATGGAGTCACAACCTCTCCACGGTAAAAAGGAACTATCCCATGATAGAGTCTATCGTGGTGCTAGCTTTCCACTAATCAAACACTGTACTAGAGATAGTGTACGTGCATGTACTTTGTGCTTAGCCTCACTAGGTAGAGCACTACACACATCCCGATAGATACTTGGAAACATTGGTTTTCACCACATGTATGGACTAAGAGCCAAGCATGAACTAGCATGGCTACTCATGCATGTCCATGGACACCTCATACAAAGGGTCCAAACATATGCACAATCTGTGTGCCTACCACATGCATGGTCTGTGTGCTAAAGATCAATTGGCATGGTTACTCATGCATGTCCATGAACACCTCGTATAGAGGGTTCCAAAAATATGCACAATCCATGTGCCAACCTCATCGGTAATGGCACTATGTGGGCATCAATGGACACTTCATATAGAAGGTTCCATCTTGCAATCATGGAGAAATACCAGCCTTTCATGATCAAGGCACAATACACAAAGAGAGATGATTCATACATGTCGAAAAAGTCTCATCTTTATCCGTATCTACCTTGACCAAACCTAAAAGTAGTCCATGGTAGTGGAATACTTCCAAACCATCTTTCTCTTCGAGCAACCAATCATATAGGCATCCAGAGTCCCATTATTATGGTCTACGAACCATCTCTCGGACTAATGACATGATCAAAGCATGGCAATTATATGGAAACTCCCACTGAGAGAAAAATGCACATAGTGGAGATCTTTATGGAACCAAAGAGAGTGCTCCTTGTAGAAGCTGAGAGATAGTCACTTTATAGGTAACCCCACACACACACACACACACACATATATATATATATATATATATATATATATGTATATACATATATATATATATATATATATATATATGTATACATATATATATATATATATATATATATATATATATATATATATATATATATATATATATATATATATATATATATATATATATATATATACATATATATATATATATATATATATATATATATATATATATACATATATATATGTATATATATATATATATATATATATATATATATATATATATATATATATATATATATATATATATATATATATATATATATGTTTTAGCATAGTGGAAAACTATGTTTTAACAATGGCAACAACAATGGGTTAGCAATGAGGGTAACATTTGGAGCTCGGCATTGCGATAAAGTTATTTATTTTTCAAAGCTAATCGCTATTTTAAGCGATAACATGCTTTTTGGGGTGATTTTTTACTTTTTTGTAAAACCTATCCCATGGGCAACAATCACTATATAATGCGGGCCTTGGTCACTTCTTGGATTATCACTCAAGGCATCGAGTCATCGTTGGTGATCAGCTGTACTTGGAGGAAGTGTTCTACACACTTAGAGGAGGTGTGCTCTACCTTTGGTGAAGCTCTGGAGGAGATTCTATCAGCCAAGCATGAGCACCTTTCTGATTTACTAATTTACTGTGAGTAAGAAGTCTATATCAATTCCATACTTGTTAGGTCACTAGTTTTTGATTTAGAGCTTTTGAAACCCTAATTTCAGAAGTAGGGTTTTCTGTAAAGAAGTTCTACACTGGTCTTATTCTCGACATTTTCACATACACACTCTTCATACCTCTTAGACATTTTACAAACAAATTCTTGTATCAAGTTCCCTATTTCTCCCTAGATTCAAAGTTTGTAATCATCTACACACATTGTGATTTGATATTCATAATCAAATTGTGTGGTTAAGCACTCTAGCTTACCGTTACACTTGAAAAATATTGTCTACTCTCTCTCTCTCTATATATCTCTCACTCATCTAATTTTTGAGTATTAAGGTGTGTATGCTAAGGTTTGTGTGTTGGAAGATCTTGCAAACCTATGTTTAATATTGTTATTGAGGCCCAACCCACGGGCCACTTCCAACATTTTTGGTATCAGAGAAGAGTTGTTATTTACTCTTAACAAGATGAGTGATTATAGACTTGAGAATGAAGATAAGCTTGAAAGGAATGTCTAACTATTCAATCTGGAGTTTTATGGTGATGAATCTATTAGTATCAAAGGACTTGTGGAATATTATCAATGGAACTTATCCAAGGCAAAGACAAGTTGGAGAAGAAGCAACTTCATCTTCTAGAGGACGTGCCCTTCCTATTTTTGCTCAACAGGAGGTTACTGAAGAAGAAGAAACTATTTCATTGTCAGGAGTCCGTACTACTATGACATTACTTCCTACAAAAGAGCAAACCAGAAGGGATTCAAGGGATGTACAAGCACTTTCATATATTGCAATGGGAGTCAAGAGGCATATTATACCCCAAATCAGGTCATGCACAACCTCTTGTCAGGCTTGGTTGGAGTTAGAGAATCTCTATCAGAGTAGAAACCCTGCTAGCAAAGCTCATCTAAGCAGATAGCTTGCAAACACAAGGATTAAAGTTGCTTAGTCAGTTCAGTCACACATTCTGAAGATCAAAGACTTACGAGATCAGTTACTCAATATTGGAGTCAATATTTTAGATAAATAGATGGTAAACACACTTCTAAACTCACTTCCATTTTCATATCGTGCTTTTGTTACTTCTTTATCTCTCTCTACAAGAGATAAATTCTTGATGCATTGGTCAAAGATTTCCTTCCAATTTTCAAAGTGTTGGTGTAAATCTTGTGCCACGGTTCTTTTTCCTCTACCTAAAAATATGTAAAAGTCATTCTTGAAAATGTGGTTAGCTTGCAACCTAATATTAAGTACATTGGTTGATCAAATGATGTAGGTGCATTTTTGAGGCCAAATGCCATGGGGTTATAGATATAGATTCCTTATGGAGTGAAGCAGGTGGTGCTGTCCCTACCTCGGGATGGATGAGAAATTTATTGTCGTTGTTGAATCCATCTAAAAAGCTCTACAAGGTATGCCCGGCTACTTCTTACAAGACCTATTTAGTAAAAGGTTGCGGGAAGCCATGTTGAGTAGTCCCTCTATTTAGGGCATGGAAATCAACACACACTCTTATTTTGCCACTATTCATCTTTGGCACAATAATCATAGACGAGGGCCACCGTGAGTGTTCAATAGGAGTAATGATACTTGCTTCCTCCACTCTACCTTAATTGCCTCTATGCGCTTCGCATTGAGTCGATATGTTATGCTTTTTATGGGTGAAGCTCCCTCTACCAAAGGGATTTGATGTAGCCCTAGCTCATTTGGAATACATGTCAGTTCCTTCTACCCAAGCTCTTTTGGAATACGTGTCAGTTCCTTCTAGGATAAGGTAAATGCACTTTTATATGTATAGAGGAGGGATGTTACCTTTTGTAACAAAAATAGATTGTGCCACAACCATGTGGCTTGGTGACTATTTGTGAGTTTTCTTCATCTCCAAAGTTCACTTCTTGTACTAGTGTCTATGTGGTGGTCTCACGTGAGAAGTCATCTATACTCTGCGCCAGGGCTTAGGGCTCCATTCAGCTTGTGCTCAATGATGTGCTCCTTAGTTCATCTACATGGAATAGTTGGAAATGGAAAGTCATCTTTGGCTCCAGAGTTAAAGTTAGTCTCAGCCTATCTTCTACATCTTTTGCTCTTGCATCCATAAAATTGCCCAACTTGTCCTGGTTTTTCTTGAGACAACACTGTAATTGTGCCTAGTGGTGAGATTTGGCCACTTGTGAGAAAGTTTCCCAACTGGAGGCATTGACCCCCTAGAGATGTATGCTCAAAAGTTACATGTTCCACTTGTCCACGGAAGGAGTGAGTGCAATTGAAAAAGTTGGCCAAACTTTAGCAACTCGGAGTGTCTGTATAAAAGGAGATGTCTGGAGTACATGCCAAACATGAGATGGTCCATCCATATGTAGGCACCCATCGTCACCAGTTGGACTACTTGGGAGGAGTCCCCAAGCTAGGCCTCTTGGGATGAGGCGCCCAACCTGGACCACTAGGTGCACTAGCCCGACTTGCGCCACTAGGTGCACTAGCCCAAGTTGGCCCACTTGCTGCAACCATCTGGTATATGTTCTTCCATATTGAACTTCTTTAAATTACACTTTATTACCAAAATTCGGGACAATTGGACACCTGCTTAAAAATCACTCCGATGAGTAGAGCATGGATAAGGTCAAGGTTGGTCCATTTCTTCATCTATTTCCCGAATTTCCACTGTGGAGCACTCCAGGCTGCCATCATCCAACTTAACAGGTTATCTTTCTCAAGTGGCAAGAAGGGCATTATCTTAATATCCATGGTATATCTGATTGCTTTCGCATTATCACACCCTTCTTTCAAATGCATTTGTACATGGTCATTCGTCTTTGTAGAGATCCACAACATGTTTCTCCCCCAATCTTGGAGTGCCCTAGTCTTCCTTAGCTAAGGTCTTCCCAAGAGGAAAGGAAATGAGGATAGGAAAGGAGGATAGGAAAGGAAAGGAAAGGAGGATAGGATAGGAAAGGAAAGGAGGTATCCAAAGAAAGGAGGTATCCTGGGGTAATGCAATGACAACAAAATCCAACATGAATCAACATCCATGTACTAACATAGGTACCTTTTCCACAATGCCAAGAGGTGTGACCCGATGTTGATCTTCCAATGTTACTATAAAATGGTGTTGCTTTTTCAAGCCCAACTTTAACTTCTTCATGTTGAAATCGGGCATCCGATTGATACCATATCCACCATCAACTATGTCTTTTGTCAAAAGTTCATTTTTAATAGAAGTTGTCGGCCTTCAACTATGGTAATTTGCTAGTGGAGTGAGGGGGAAGTCCACCATGTACCCCTCTACACTTGGTGGCAGGCTGAGGAAGGTAGAGAGTATGACCTTAAGTAAGTCGCTTTGTACCTTAGCATCCATCTTAATAAGTTGATATAGACTTATCTTATGATGAGTTTCTTTCAAAATTTCTTCAATGTCTACAACATCTACACATGGTTGAGGGTGAGGAAGGCAGAGAGTATGACCTTAAGTAAGTCAATTTGTACCGTAGCATCCATCTTAATAAGTTGATATAGACTTATTTTATGATGAGTTTCTTTCAAAATTTCTTCAATGTCTACAACATCTACACATGTGGCAGGCTGAGAAAGGCAGAGAGTATGACCTTAAGTAAGTCACTTTGTAGCAACCATCCTAATAAGTTGATATAGACTTATCTTATGATGAGTTTCATTCAAAATTTCTTCAATGTCTACTATGTCCTCATCTCCTCATAAGCTGCATCTATGGCTTGATTCTTGCTCGATTCATCCTTCTTCCCATTTTCTTTCTCTTTCGTCTTCGTTGCTCGTCTTGCCATGTCTCTGCCGCTTTCCTTGCCCTAGTCATCAAAGGTGTTATAGAGCATGAAACAGTCAATGAATGTGGAGCCATACCTTCTTCTTGCGGAGAGACTACCATGATGTGAATTGGAGTGGGGCGGTTGCGTGGGTGGTCCCTTGCATAGTCATCCTTGGGCAATGTTGACAGGGTGGTTCACCCTCAAGTAGAGAGCATTTACTTTGAATACAACTATACTCTTCACATCGATAGCACATGAGCAGTCTTTTGTACTCTAGTCGGTTTGGGTGGTTTGGTCCCTGTTTTGTGAATTTGACCTACCAAGATAAAAAGTGTTGGGGACTTGAGAGTTACCTCTTTGTGAAGTGCTCTTGAGAAAGTAGCAATCGTGGACCTCATGACCATTTTTGCCACAAAATTGGCAAGTCACCCTATTTGGACAATTCAAGTCAGAATGGCCACTACTATTGCATATTGTACACTATACTTGCCTATGCATATATTAAGCAATCCGCAACTCCTCCACTTCCTATCGAAGTTGTGGAAGTAGGACATCATTGCGTTCTCTTGGAGGGGAGAAAACCTTCTCTTCATGGTGGTTTTGTTGCATCTTTAATGCTTGTAACTTCGTACTAAGTTGCTCAAACGGGTCCAAGGAGCTAGTGTAGGTGGGTTGACTACTACTTTCAAAATGTACTCTCGCTTCTTCTAGCGTGAGGCAACTGGCACAAAGTCTTCCAATGTAGCATCCAACCTTAGAGACTCTCGAAGCTCAATTTGGGGTGAACCCTTGGCTGGGTTGAGCCAAGGGTGGAATCCATATCGATCTCGGGAGACCCCCTAGTTGGGTTCAGCCAAGTGTGGACGATCAACCACGTTGGTGGAGCATCAAGAAGGGGTGACTACCAGCTCAGGAGGTGCCAATTTGGGGAGACCATCGAAGACCATCAACTGAGGAGGTGCAAACTTGGGGCGACCATCAACTGAGGAGATTGCAAAGTTGATGCTATCTGGGATGACCCCCTAGTTGGGTTGAGCTAAGGATGGGTGATCAACCATGTTGATGGAGCATCGGGAAGGGTTGATCACCAGCTTAGGAGGTGCAAACTTGGGGCAACCACCAACTGAGGAGGTGCAAACTTGGGGTGACCACCAACTGAGGAGGTGCAAAGTTGGGGTGACCACCATGTGAGTGCAAGAGGGAGACCACCATCCCAATGGAAGAGGGCAAACACTACTTATCTTCAAGTGAGGGAGACCATCAATTGGTGTTCTAAGAGTGCAAGATGGAGACCAACATAGGTGTGCAAGTGCCAAGGAGCATGACAAGTGGCAACCAAAGATGCCTAAGGCAACCATCCTCAAGATGGTGAGAATGAAATGTTGGAATTTGGGGCCCCAGGATCTTCCAATACTAACAACCTTTGAGCATACACACTTAATTACACAAGATGATAAGTGAGAGATAGAAAGAAACTTGTGACAAGTATAAATAACGTAGGTAAATTGCTTACTCACTAATATAGATGGCCGAATTACAAAATGGGAGTACTACTCAACCATATGATGGTGCACTCACTAGATGGAAGAATAGACAAGAAGATGATGAAGTACAAAATTCAGATTATGCTGTTATAATCTGAGTATGTGTGAAGCGAATGAGCAACAGAGTGAACCTAACCTCTCAAGAAAGTGCAACAAATCTGAAAATCAGCAAACCCTAATTTCAGAAACCCTAAAACAGAATATAGGATTAACTTACAAAAGATAGCTGCTCCAAACTTGTAGAAGACTCCTTGCTCCAAGAGAATAGTCTCCCCTTCACCTCCCCTTAGCCTCCAAAGCTTCAGAACTCCAAAATTGACACTATGCGAGCATCAACTTAAGAAGTGACGACTCCTTGAATATCCAAAAGTGTTGTCAAGATGTCTCTTATATAGCTTTGGTCCCCATAAATAAAGCATGGCGATAAAAATAGCGAAAAATCTGATCGTAAGCCAAAAGAGCTGCCATCGTTGTTTTTTTTAATCTCATCGCAAGATTTTGCTTTTCATGGGTTTTAAAAATTCTATCGCTAATTTTTGACTTGCTTTATTTTTGGATCGCTATTATTGAGTGCTTTTGCCATCTACTAAAACTACAACCTAGCTTTTTGTGTTTTGTACATCAAGAACCTCAGAAATATGCATCCCACTATTTTAGGGCAGAAACTAGGGTTTGAGTTTTCTCCTAATTCTGACCTCTGATGACAAAATGAAGCTTATCACTAGATAGCTCTCATGAAGCTTTATCTATCTAGCCTAAAAAAGTTTTACTCAAAATGTACAAAAAAATGGCTAAGTCCTAAGTAGGATTGTCCTAAGTAGGATTGCTGGAGATGGACCATATGTACATTGATTTCCAACAATCCCTCCTTCAATGTCATATTGATACAAGCTTCAGTAACATGCACATCTTCTCATGACTATCTCTAGTCAATGCTTTGGTAAATATATCTGCAACATTCTCACTAGAAGGAACATATACCAGCTCAATGTGCTTCATTGCTATCTGTTCTCGAATATAGTTGTAGTGAACCTCTATATGTTTTGTCCTTGCATGATGCACTAGATTCTTTGCTATAGCTATTGCACTCTAGTCTCTGGCTATCTGAAAATATCTGAATGGGTTCATGTACTCTTACATTTAGATAACTGAAAATCTTCTGCAATCAAACTCACTCCAAAGTAGCTGTAAAGGCTGCCCGATATTCTACTTCACTTGATGAAGTAGCAACAATGGGTTGTCTCTTTGAAAGCCATGAGATAAGACAATCTCTGAGATAAAAACAAAAACCACTAGTACTTCTTCTAGTGTCTCTATCTCTTGCCCAATCAGAATCTGAAAATCCTTTTAGTAACAAATGTGTAGATTTCGAGAATACCATAGCATAATTTGAAGTTCCCTTCAAATATCTGAAGATCAGCTTTACTACTTTCCAATGTAACGTTGTCGGATTATGCATGAACCTTGATACTTGAGAAACTGCAAACTGTATATCTGGACGTGTATTACAAAGATATATCAAGCACCCAACTGCTTGACAATATAAAGTAGCATCAAATGATTCTTCATCTGCTATTATTTGTAAAGACGCGTTCTGATCCATAGGTGTTTGCATAGGTTTAGCTTCAGTCATCTGAAACCTTTCTAATAGTTTCTCAATGTACTTTTGCTCTGTCATATAGATAGACTCATCTTTAAACAAAAACTGAATCCCAAGATAATAATGCAAAATTCCTAAATCATTTACATCAAAAGTCTGCTTCAATTGTTCTTTGAATATCTACAAATCTTCATCTCTGGGACTTGTGACTATAATATCATCCACATAAATGATTGCTATAATCATCAATCCTGTTTCAACTTTGACACAAAGAGTTGGAGCTGCATCTGAGTTATGGAAACCAATGGATAAAAGATATGTGTGTATCTTTTCATACCATGCTCTAGGTGCCTGTTTCAATCCATACAAAGCTTTTATAAGCTTACATACTAAGTTTTCTTTACCTGTTTCTTCAAAACCTTCTGGCTGCTGAACATATACATCTTCATGTAAATCTCCATTTAGAAAAGCAGTCTTTATGTCAAGTTGATATACATTCCAAACAAAATATGATGCTAAAGCAAGTATTGATCTAATAACTGTCATCCTAGAGGTAGGAGCAAATGTCTTATCATAATCATACCTTTTTGTTGTGCATATCCTTTGACAACTAATCTGGCTTTGTACCTGTCAATTGATACTTTTTCTGACACTTCAGTCTCCACTGGTTCTGGAATTTGTCCCTCTGAAGTACTGGGACTTTCTGGAACTCTAGTACTTTCTTCCATTTCGAGAACTAAAGTCTCATGTGGAACTGACTCTGTAGAAGGTTGTGAAATTCCTCTTTCTTCAATCCTAGGAATTTTATCTCCCTCCTGATATGGCTGAACATGTACATCCAAATTTCGTCTCAAAAATCCATAGTCATTTTCACTAATGAACTCTGGAATTTCTGCTTCTTTATCATATATCTTATTTTCAGCAATATATGCATTTCGTGAAAGGATAACTTCACCTGTCTCTGGAACATAAAACCTGTATCCTTTACTTTCAACAGGATATCCAATAAAAACAGCTTTCCTTGCTTTTACATCTAGTTTGCCACGATCTTTTTTCTCAACATGAACATAAGATAGTGATCCAAACACTCTGAAATAACTCACATTAGGTTTTCTTCCATAATATGCTTCATAAGGTGTAATTACCTTTAAGGCTTTTATAGAAGACCTGTTCAAAATGTGATTAGCTGTAAGTTCTGCATCAAATAGAATTTTGGTGAAAGCTTCTTGGATGCCATCATGCTCCGCATCATCTCGACAAGTACTCTATTCCTTCTTTCTGCAACACCATTTTGCTGAGGAGTGTAAGCAATAGTAAGGTGTCAAGTAATACCTTTTTCTTCAAGAAATGTTTGAAACTCAGTTGACAAGTATTCTCCACCTCTATCACTTCTGAGAATCTGGATAGTTGACTGACTTTCATTTTCAACCATTGCTATGAATTTCTTGAATGTTGGAAAGACTTTTGACTTCAACTTAAGACCATAGATCCATGAATATCTCGTAAAATCATCAACATATAAAACAAAATACCTAAAACCTTGAATAGAGTCTGCTCTCATAGGTCCATTCACCTTCAAGACATCCTTCAAATATATCTCAATGATCTGGTAGCTTGAATGAGGGTAAACTCTCAACCATACCTCTATCTTTGATACTCTTGAGAGCTCCGAAACTAATATGTCCAAATCTTTCATGCCATAACTTCATATCTTCCACCGGTGACGAAGATTTTACAGCATATGCTTGACTGATTTTTGACAAAATAAAAATCCCTCCTTTATGCTCACCTTGTAATATAACCTTCTCTTCTTTGTGTGACAAAATCTTACAAAGATCTCTTTCAAATACAACTTTGTAACCATCTCCTAAAAATGCAAATATAGATAGGAGATTCTTCTTCATGTTAGGTACATATAAAACATCTGAAATCTGAAAATTAGCACCATCTCTTGACTTTAGGGTTACCGTACCTATTCCTGTAACATCCAAATCATTGCTATCTGCAATAGTAACTCTTCTACCTGAAGAATAGGAAAGAGAAGAAAATACTTCTCTGCATCCTGTCATATGCTTTGTGGAACCTGAATCAAATATCCAAGGATGTGTTGAAAGAACTTGTAAAGCTGCCTGATCAAAAGAGACTTCCTCAATGACGATACATGCATAAGAATCACCTTGAGATTTCCCTTTTTTATCATCTTCTGCAACATTACCTGATGCCTTTTTCTTTTTTGCTGCAATCCTTTTCTGACATACTGCTATAAAATGTCCAGGTTTCTTGCAATAGTGACATACTGCTTCCTTCTTCTTTGAAGACTTCTCTTTAGTTGTTGTAGAAACAAAATCATTTTAGATTGTTTCTCCTTCTTATCCTTCTTCTTTTTACTCTTTGATGAAGACAAAAGTGCTTCTTCATTCTCTTCCATACCCTTCAACTGATCTTCATCTTGAAGTAGCAAGAATTCTAACTAAGACCGATATGAGATAGGAAGTGAATTAATCAGCGTATTTAGCATTTCTTCATCAGATATCTCAACTCCTACATTTAGAAGTTGATCTCTCAAGTCAATGAGCTTTGTAATGTGGGTTTGAATCGACTCATCAGCCTTCATCCTTGTATTTGCTAGTTGTCTCCTCAAGTGAGCTTTCCTAGCAAGATTTCTGCTCTGAAAAAGATTCTCAAGCTTTAACCAAGTTTGTCTAGAACTTCTGCAAGATCTGATTTGTGGTAGAATATGCTTTTTAACACTCATTGCTATGAATGAGAGAGCTAAAGCATCTCTAGTATCCCATCTTGCTTGTTCTTCAGTAGGAGGAACTCTGGGTAAGGATCTACTTGTGACTCTGGATGTAGAAGTGGTTACCTCTTCTTCAGTTGGTTCTTGACGAGCTGTGATTGCAACACCAATTCCTCTTGAAGTTGATATATCCTCCTCTTCCCCTTCTCGTCTTGGTTTGATGACCTCCTAATTCTGACCTCTGATGACAGAATGAAGCATATCACTAGATAGCTCTCATGAAGCTTTATTTATCTAGCCTAAAAACGTTTTACTCAAAATGTACAAAAAAATGGCTAAGTCCTAAGTAGGATTGCTGGAGATGGACCATATGTACATTGATTTCCAACATGAAGAGGGGGTGACCATAATTCGGGTTGCAAGGGAGAATGCGGAGACGAATCAGGGAGATCAACCATGTGCTAGAAGACATCAAGAAAAAAGGAGACCATATGTTTCTAGCACATGATACATCCATAGTGCTACATGCACCATCTCATGGATCGGGCAATGAAACCAATCCCATCGATTCCTCCATAGAGCTTTAATCTAGTCAATCCTATGGACAGAAAATGTATAAAATTTTAGTGACTAGTCTTTAAGATAATTTGAGCTTTGAATGTCAAAGTATAAAGGAGTAAGTACTTGTCTAATGTCAAGTATGGGAAACATGAAAGGGACTCATCAACTTGATCAATGAACTCATAGGCGAGGTCCACCCTCCAAAAGACACCCGACAAACAAGTAATCCATATAAAATCTGCAGACAAACAAGTAATCCATATAAAATCTGCTCTAGGAATAGTGTGTCCATGCCTGGTAGTCCACTTTGTAGACACAATGGTTTGCATCAAAGTCTGCCGAACCCGAAGTAGTCTCTCCACAATGCACATGTAAGCGAATCTCTTTGCATGCTTTAGCAGGTTCAAGTCTCTGAATGATCTGAAAATAGCTAATAGTTTTGTTCTCTTTGTGAACAAAGAGAGTATCTTATGGAAGGTGGAAAAAATAGACTAAATCCGAGGGACCTTTCAAATCAATGATACTGGAAGCACATGGGATCTGCACAATGGAGGGAAACTCAACCTCCAATAATTTGCCTATGGCTACATAGTTATGTCCATTATCGGTAAGGGCTTGCACAACATTTCTTTGACCGACATCCAAAATAGCTTGATGGATATAATAATATATAAATTGACCTAGAAGACATTGGATTTACATCAAATTGGACTTTACTATCTAGGAAAAAAAGGATCATAAATAAAATTTAAAATTTGAATTTACATTGATGCATGCACTATGTATGTATTATGTTACATGTAATATGTATGTATTATGTAGTAAGTTGGTATGTACTATGTAGTATGTATGTATCGAGATTCTAACATCATGATGTGGATTTGTAATATCTAATATTATAATAAGATACATACGTATTACATATTACATATTACATATTACATACTACATAATACATGTAACATACATAATACATGCATAGCACATGCATCATACCATGGCAAAATTCAAATGCAAATCTTAAAATTGAATCTCCAAATTTCAGTTATACATACTTGTCGCTACAAGTCTAGATTCTAATGCATCAATGGCACGAAATAGTATAGCACCTTTGCAGCAATGCACTAGTATGTTACATACATTCCTCTTTTAGATGATTGTCCATCCATCGCACATCATCATGCATCTATATTTCTCCCATGTCCCCTTCATGAACTCATACTTTTTCTACACTATGCTCTTTGTTTTGTGTAGCTCACTATTGCTCAACTCCTCGTATGAAGGACTGCTCTATTTGTAGTCTAATGTGCTTTACTAGCTCCATGGCTTCTTTCCATGAGAGAATCCATGATGGTCAATTTCAAGTGGCCTCTCACAAATTCATAAATAGAACTCACAAGATGTAACCACAAGGTAGACTTGCCCAAGGTGTCCATATCCATCCATGTATGGTCAAGCATATCATGAGGCCTTTGCGCACCACCATGCACACATGTGTAACATAAGACAGAGAGAGCATGGATTACCTTACAAAAAAAATTACCCCTTCTTTAGGTTGGACTCTACCATGGTTGGATCGGTTCTCGTACCGATCACAATATGGTACTCAAGCCGAACTACCAATGCACCGAGCATACGGTACTTATTCAATGGTCATCTGTGAACAATGCATATACAAAAAATTAAATGCATATATACTACATGAATGATGGATACATATTTCATTATTCATACATTGATGGATATTCAAAATTGCATTCATACATGCAATGATGCATGTTTAAAAAAATGTGTATATATTACATTAACCTATTTAGTTTTATATTGAACAACACACCGAACACACCAAACCTCAAGTTCCATTCAGTTCTCGAACTGAACATGTACCATACATACCAATCAGAACAAACCGTTCCACTGTGGATTCTACGGAGGAGCAAGATGGCCTTATGGGAAGGTGAGGAACTTGGCTTTTCGGAAACAGATCATCCACTGCATAAAGAATGCTACTATAAGAGGGCCTGAATCTTACAAAGGTAGTACCTTCGCACTACGAGGCTACTGTTTGCATGAAAACCATTAGAAAATGAGGTTTATCATGGGACCAAGGAGGTGAAGTTCGAAGTTCCAAAGTTTGTGGCATCGAATAATAGAGAATAGGAAAATGGTGCTCATGTGGCTCATCCTACATCAACGAATTCAGACAGACAATTGTCAGTCCTGGAATTCCAAGGTCAGAAGTGTCTGCTGTTCAAGGTGTAAACGGAGCAAAAGACATATGATTCATCACCTCTCCTGCCCATTTGTTAGTCTGATGTGGACAATATTGAGCTGCACAGTTCTTCATAAGGAAACTCACCTTTCTTGAGAATAGACGTCATTTGGAGTGGTGGAATGCTTACAAAACTCTGGAATGTGATAAGACTAGAGGCACATTTAAGAATATGGATATAATGTGATACGGCAGCTCTGGAGAAGGAAATCGAGCTCTGTTGTGCAAAAGCATGATAACCTTTCTTCGGAGGGAAATTAAATGTTGTTAACGTACTTTCCTTTTTTTGGTAATTTCAAGTGTGATTGAAGCTAGTGTGGGCCTTCACCCTTGGAATGTGGAGACCGTCAAAGAGCTCTATAATTTCGCTTCAAATACTGACTCTCGTTCCACAAATCTTATATATAATTCAAAGCCTTTTTGTGAAGAGAGCAAAACCAAGCTTTCTGAATGAGACATTTGGATATAAAATACATATACGATTCTAAAATATGGACCAACTACTGAAAATTTTACTTCCGCATGAATCGTTACTATAATATGTTCTCTCTTGCCCATCGTTACTGCTTTGGATCATCTTCTTAAAAGACACAGCGATAAATATACGAGGCAAAAATTCACTCTTGCCAACCCTCATTGTTTCCAACTTTTACTACGATAGAAACCCCGTCATCTTCTTCTCTCGACTACGATAGCTTGCGTTCTCTACAACGACTGCTGGAAAGTCCTATATTTCCTGTGTTGATGGAATCTAAAGTCAACAAAATATGTCCTTATGATCAAGAGAAGGATGTTCTTCTACTCCCAAATTTTCAACATATGTTTTAGGATAGGAAGCTGCCAGCTGACTTCTGGCTTTCTTGCAGGTGCATAAGGTTTTGATGGTCAATGAAGCATGGCATATACTCGATAATTTTATGTACAATAAAAATATTCAGGAACATAAAAAGTACAGGTGTATCAGGTTATAAGTCCTGCTGCTCACAGTCGCATGGTTGTCTCCAATGCCCTCTACTCATGAGGAAGCCGTAGTGAATGTATAAACTAAGTTACAAGAGTTTTGTTTCTCATTTGGCTAAAATTTGTGTATTAATCTACTGCAGGCCTTTTGTACTCCTTTTGTGCGGCATATATGGACTTGGTTAGGGCTCATTCCTGCATCCAGAAAGAACCTTGTTGAAAACCTAAAGAATGGCTACAGTTGCATACTTGTTCCCGGGGGTGTGAAAGAGCTTATGTTCATGAAACACGATTGTGAGGTGAATGGTTTCCATGGCAACTGCACTCTCACTGTAGGATTTTCCAATGGAAGCATTAATTGGGTATGATGTATCTCCAGGTTGTGTACCTCAAAAAAAGGTTTGGATTCATACGCATTGCAGTGGAGACAGGCTCTCCTGTTGTGCCTTGTTTCATTTTTGGACAGGTGTGGTTTGTTTGATCAAATAACCTGCCTTTATATACCTATTTTTCATGTTTTTATTTAATGAATAGGTAGGCAAGATGCATGACAACATTTATTTTCGACGGCTTCTTGTAACCTAGGCTACTTGTGTTTCCTGCTATGCACAGACTCGCGTGTATAATTGGTGGAGACCTGAAGGCAAGTTATATGAACGGTTATCAAGTGCACTCCGATTTGCACCAATGCTTTTCTGGGGGAAATTGTGGTACGTGGTGTGCTCGCTGTTACCCATTTTTCAATGCTGGATGATCCTCGTGCGCGCACACACACACAGAGGTCCTAGGCAACCCATGAGGCGGCGTGCGTGTGACAAATATTTTATTCTTGTTTACAGGACTCCTATCCCCTTCTCCGTTCCAGTGTGTGCTGTGGTTGGAAAGCCTATTGAAGTGACACAAAATCCTAATCCTACGCAAGATGAGGTGCGTCGTTGCCCTGACTCGCAGCAATGTTTCCTTTCCTCCATAATCACAAAGAATTTTTGGAACTTTGAATTGCAGCTCTTGGAAGTGCAAAAGTCTTTCATATCATCTCTTCAAGAATTATACGAGAGACACAAGGTAGATCTACGATACGAGGGAGTGCCGTTGCATGTCTACTGAATTGAAGTGGCAGACATGCAACTTGGGTCGCTGCACTTGCGATCACTTTGCCATTCTTGCAGATTATCCGTCTGATAAGCGTTTCATCACTACATAAATGATTTCCTTTCCACAATTGAGAACATTACTGTCACACTTTGTGCTTAGTTACATTCATGGGGATGATGAAAATGCCGAAGGATATAACATTAACCATGTCTCCTGTTAAGAAATGAAATATCTCACACTTTCATTCGTAAAAAGAAACATTGAAAGAGCTTTTAGCTTATGTTGTATAGAGCATATGAAATAAAAATAAGACTCCCTTACTAATTGCCTACAACTTTCGCTATTCGTTATATTACTTTTATAGTGCAGCTTATCTAAGCAAGTTTTTTTCTTTTTTTTATTCTTTATACCTTTTTTTTTTTGGGGGGGGGGGGGGGGGGGGGGGGGGGGGGGGGGGGGGGGGGGGGGGGGGGGGGGGGGGGGGGGGGGGGGGGGGGGGGGGGGGGGGGGGGGGGGGGGGGGGGGGGGGGGGGGGGGGGGGGG